>RJWT010005058.1:0-31786 GCA_004365215.1 Cuniculus paca
CTTCATCCTGACATTTTCCTGGGTTCTTCCAAACAAGCAGGTAGTGGGGTTTTGGGAAGCTCCCACATTGGTTACAATTTCTCTGGAGTATGACTGTTTGGATTTCCTGGCCAATGCTGGCTAGAGGTATCCAATGGTGGCTACTGGGTGCTCTGGTGCAGGGCCTGCTTCTGTTCGTGGAAGCATCCAGGGGGCTGCTGGAATGCATGCAGAGCAGGTCCTGCCTCTGCCTTCCCTCAGAGCTTCTTACCGGCAAGCGGGCATCTCCCTTTGTCCATTAGAATGCTCTCTGAGCAGAGCCTGCCTCTGCCTTGCCTCTGAGCTGGTTACCAGAGAGCAGCCTCTGGCTTTGTTGGAATGTGCTCTGAGCAGAGCCTGCCTCTGCCTTCCTTCTGAGCTGGTTACTGGAGAGAAGCCTCTCTCTTTGTTGGAATGCACTCAGCAGAGCCTGCCTCTGCCTTCCCTTTGAGCTGGTTACCAGAGAGCAGACTCTTGCTTTGTTGGAATGTGCTCTGAGAAGAGCCTGCCTCTGCCTTCCTTCTGAGCTGCTTACTGGAGAGCAGCCTCTCTCTTTGTTGGAATGCACTCAGCAGAGCCTGCCTCTGCCTTCCCTCTGAGCTGGTTACCAGAGAGCAGCCTCTGGCTTTGTTGGAATGCGCTCTGAGCAGAGCCTGCCTCTGCCTTCTCTCTGAGCTGGTTACTGGAGAGCAGCCTCTCCCTTTGTTGGAATGCGCTCTCAGCAGAGCCTGTCTCGGCCTTCCCTCTGAGCTCCTTACTGGCAAGCGGGCATCTCCCTTTGTCCCATTTTTATCTTTTTGCAACAGAATCTTGCTATGCAGTTCAGGCTAGCCTTGGGCTCACTTTGTAGCCCAGGCTGGTCTCGAACTTGCAACAATCCTCCTCCCTGAGCCTCCTGAGTGCTAGGATTGCAGGAGTACACCACTACGCCCGGCACAAAAATATTGTCTTAAAAAATGTATTATGTTAAAGACATTGAACTTTAGGTTAAAGGAAGGAAGAGGTATGAAAGAGTTGTATGTGTTTGTGTTTTACCCATGTCTCTGTCTACAATGCAGAATGTGAATTTAGAGAGTGGGTCATGGAGGACAAAGAGACCAGTGACAAGCTCTGTAGTAATCTTCACAGGAGAGGATGTTACCCTGAAATAAAGTTGAGATCAAATGGATGAAGAAAGAAGAAAATGGAGATGTTTTTGAGATAGAATTGACAAGACTTGCATGAGGATTGACAAAGAATTTGGGAAATTTAAATTTCTAACTTGAAAAAATGGACAGAAAAGAAAAATATGACAGAGTAAAATGCTTCCGTGACTTCTAGATAAATTCATCTGACCTGTTTGTATGACACTCAAATAGTTGTATAAGATTGGTGGCCCAGTGTAGGGCTTAGATGGTAAGTGGGTGTAGGGGAGCAGAAAAAGAGAAAAAGAAACACAAAACATTTGAAGTGATTCATCTTCCTCCTGAATCCAACCATACTCTGGTATTTCTAACACTATTTTAGGTCTCAAGTGTATATTGTCACTCAGCAGTTGTGAGAGAGTGTGGCACATTTAGAAAGAAGAAGAAGCCTTTAAAGTCAGGCAGACCTGGGCTTTTATCTCAAATCCACCACTTATCTGCTGTAAAGACTTGGACATATTACATGTCTGAGCCTCACATTCCCCATCAAAAGGGAACAGCTAGTCACAGTTTGCAGGGTTGTCATAGGCTTAAATGAGATTATATATGTAATAGCATTTGGCATATAATACACCTTCAGTGATTCATTCCCAGTCCATACCCATTTCTAATGGTCTTTGCATAGTTCTCAGCAGCACCTCCTGATTCTACTTTCTACTCTAAACTCATGCTGTTAATAGAAAGTGTAATTTCACTTACCTGATAAAGATAAAATACAGTCCCTGCCCTCCTTTGTACTGTCTTGCCTTGCATGTGTTTGTAATTCTTTCATGGCCTTGTCTACATCTAATTTACTTCCTTCCACTTGAATGTTATCACAAGTCATGACTTGTTCTCACTTCATGTTTATTGCAAACAGATAACCATTATCACCAACAGACCTGCTTGGTTTTATCTCAGTCATTTCACATTCTGCAACTTTTTAATTATTTCATTTTATTTTCTCTACATTAGGCTGTTTCTCTTCAGCATTGATACTTGAATAAAGAGATGAAAACAAATTTTAAAAAGCCTTTTAAAACATAGTACCACTGGAAACAAACCGAAGCACTTAATGTTTGTTTTGACTGTAAAGTTCAATGACCATATCAAAATTCCTAGGCTGGAAAAGACAAAGTTGTTCAGTTGCCTCTTAACAAAGAGCTAAGTTAATTTCAGCAAAGGATCCCAGTCCAGTGAACCAAGGCTTGGTTGGTACCAGAAGCCAAGGCTTCTTCATTAGAGGGATTACACATGAGCAGCTGAAGATGAGACCCAGCCACAACTAGGAAGAACAGTGACAAAAAAAAAGGAAGAGAGAAGTAATTGGCTTGCCCAAGGGAAATGCATAGAATGAAAAAGGAGAAAGAACCCATACTTTGCAACTAGCTAAACATAAGAAGAGATGAAGAGCGAGCTCAGGTCTTAAACAGCAACCACAGGCCAAAGCATCTAAAGTACCTTCTAAGGAATGGTGATTAAATATCTGAAGACACCTAACACAATTCCACTGGGTAAGAGCAGGTAACTTTTTTCCTCAACCTTCTATCTGTAGCTCTTTGATTCCCATCCAAGAAAAATATACTAGAGCCCATAAAAGATTGTGCCCACAACCGTGCATTTGTTCTTATCTGCCTTATACTTCTACCTTCTCAGCTCAACTTTCTCTTTATCTCTCTTCATGCTCCACTTATGCTGCCATTTTCCATCCCTCACAACACATCCCTAAGCAATGTAGTTTCTCCATTCTTTGTTCTTGATCACACTCCCTGACCGTAAGTTTCATTTCTCCTCTCAATTGCATACCTCCACAACTGTGTATCTTGCCAGTTAGGGAAATCTAAAGTCAGAAGCAGCAGCTCACCTCTCCTCCTTATTATCTTTTACCCTACCAATCAGCCCTGAAGCAGTAGTAGAACTGAGGAAGAAGGTCCTATAGTTTATAACTAAAATGTCCCCAAGTCTCATGTGGTCAGAGGTGGTTTTCACAAGTGGTTGGATCATGATGGGTGCTAACCCTCATCAATGGATTAATCATAGCTATTAGGATTTGGGACTTGTTTTAAGGAATTATGCTAGAGATGTAACCTGAAGGGGCAAATTCTTGTCCCCAGGCCCTTTGTTGCTCTATTTGGCAGCTTCCATAAAGTGAGCAGATTTTTCTACCATGATGTTTCTGCCTTGGAGTCAGCCAACCATGAACTAAAACCTCTGAAATCATGAGCCAAAACAAACTTTTCTCCTTTACATCAGGTATGTCAGATATTTTGTCCCAGTGACGAAAAGCTGACTAATGTAGAAAGGAACTAGCACTGTCTGAGCACAGCAGAAGTGCCCAGCATTTATGAACTTTGAAGGCTTTGTCCCATCAAATCTTCAAGATGTTTCAGATATACAGTTGGGGAAAATTGAAACTCACTAAAGTAACAAAATCAACAGATGGAAGAGCCAGAGTTTAAGCATGAGCCACATTAATTCATTTCTTGGCAAATCCTAACTTATGAATTGTATTTTGATAGCACAATATTAATGAGTTCTCCACAATGAACTGCTGGCTCCCCATCACCTGAACATTTTTCCCCTTGCATCAATGTCTTTTGTGCCCATGATAAGCACAAAGTGAACAAAGGAATCACCTTAGAAAGAAATAACTCCCAATCCTTTTATTCTCAACTCTAGTCTCTAGTATACTTTGCTCTTCTGGCACATACAATGAAATACAATGTAGTACAAGGTGTTAATACTGGTGTCGTGCTTAGAGACCTAAAATCTGATGCTGAGCTTCAAAATCTTATCATGAGATAAATATTTCTCTTCTCCATCAAAGGAGAAGGAATTAAAGTGAAAAAGCAATACATTTAATAATCATCCAAATGAGAAGACATGAAAAAAGCTGTGCTGCTGCATTCCACCAAAGGAAGACACTGCTCGCCTGTAACCAGCTCAGAGGGAAAGCAGGGGCAGGCCCTACTCTGTGCATTCCAGCAGACAAAGGGGAAACCCTGCTTGCCAGCTCAGAGGGAAGGCAGAGGCAGGCCCTACTCTGTGTGCATTCCATCAGACAAAGGGGAAACCCTGCTTACCAGTAACCAGCTCAGAGGGAAGGCAGAGACAGGGCCTACTCTGTGCATATTCCTGCAGACGAAGGGGAAACCCTGCTTGCCAGCTCAGAGGGAAGACAGAGGCAGGCCCTACTCCATGCGCATTCGAGCAGACAAAGGGAGACACTGCTCAGTGGTAGCCAGCTTGGAGGGAAGCCAGAGGCAGGTCGTGCTCTGCATGCATCCCAGTAGCCCTTGGGATGCTTCCACCCCAGGTAACCAGCAAGGGCTGAGAAAAACAGAAGTGGGCCCTGCATCACAGCATCCAGTGATCCCCATTAGATACCTGCAACCAGCACTGGCCAGGAAAACCAAGCAATAATGCTCCAGAGAAGTTGTAGCCAATGTGGGAAGTACCTGGAACCCCACTACCAGCTTGTTTGGAAGAACCCAGGAAAATGTCAAGACAAAGAAACAAAAGGCAGTCCCTGGACTCCAACCAAGCAGAGCAAGAGCAGGAGAGGTAAACATGGAAGAGATCGTGAGTCACAAACCTGAGATTTCTGAAGTGAAGAGACAACTCCATGAGGCTATAAAAGAAATTAGAACAGAAATACTATCTCAGGTAAAAGAAGAAATGAAAAACATAATAAAAGAATTGCTAACCTTCTCTAAAGAGGACACAGATTTTAAAAAGCAGATGAGCAAAGGAAAATGAGGGAAACCATGAATGAACAATATAAGAGAGATTTCAAATGCATGAAACAGATTCAAAGAGATATCCAGGAAATTAAAATCTCCATTGAAAGCTAGCAAAAGCTCTTGAAAGAAACTGAAGATAGACTTTCAGATCTTGAAGACAGGTGTGCAGCTTGTGATCAGGAAAGGAAAGACCTCTTAAAAATAATGAGGAACCAGGAAGTAAGAATTGAATGACTGCAAGATGGTGCAAAATAATTTAAGAGTGATAGGTAGCAATGAAGAAGCAGGGGTTAACACAAAAGGCATAAAAACTCTATTTACAGAAGTACTAGCAGAAAACTTCCCAAACATGGGAGAAAGATATGCTGTTCAGATAAGTGAAGCATATAGAACTCCAGCTAGCCATAACCAAAATAAATCTACCCCCAGACATATAATAATCAAGATCCCAGAAATTCAACACAAGAACAGAATACAAAAAGCTGTTCAAGAAAAAAAAAAAAGATCACCTATAAAGGAAAATCCATCAGAATCACAACAGACTTCTCAACACAAACCATCAAATCAAGAAGAGCTTGGAGTGAAATATTTCAAATCCTGAAAGTAAACAACTTCCAACCCAGATTGATGTACCCTGAAAAGCTATCTTTCAAAATTAATGGAGAAACAAGATACTTCCATGACAAAGAACAACTGAAGAAATTCATGACTACCAAACCAACCCTACAGAGAATACTGAAGGACATTTTAGAAAGAGATAAAACAAAACAAAACAAAACAAAAAAGATCATGGTTCCAGGAACAGCAGCAGAGGGATATCACCAAGTGGGATAGATAATAGAATGGAGGGGAAAAGTACACAGCCAATGGCAGGAAAATAGCATGGCAGAGATGAGCCAGTGCATGTTGACCATAACCATTAATGTAGATGGCTTCAGTTCACCAATAAAAAGAAACACAGGTGGAGTGAATCAGGAGATAAGATCCATCAATATGGTTTATCCAACAAACACATTTAACTCAAAAGGAAATTCATAGATTAAAAGTCAAAGGAGAGAGGGCAATGCTCTGTGTGACAGGGAACCAGAAAGTAACAGTAGGGGTAGCTTGCCCATCAGCTGCAGAATGGAAAGGAAAGATATGGCATTTCTATGCAATGGAAAGCTACTCAACTATAAAGAAAGATAACCTTGAGACTCCTGTAGGTAAATGGATACAACTTGAGAGCATGCTCATGGGTGAAAGGGTTCAGGGTCACATGGGTGAACATTGTATTGTCTCCCTAATGTAAGAAACTGGCAAATTATTGGGATCCAAAATACAAAATAGAGGTTGTGAAGGTGAAAGGGAAGGAGATGTCTACAGGGGGAAGGCAATGGCCATTGTTAATCTATTATTCTGTTTTGAAGCCCTGTATTGTTCTCATGGTTCAGTTTAGCTTGGTTTTATTGTTTAGTTATGTTTGATTTTATTATATTTGATGGTATGGACAGCTATTGCAAAAATAACAAAGTGGATTATGTCAGTCATTGTTGATTTCCTGTTATCTTGTTCCAAAGCCTTTATTGCTTTACTTGTTTTCTTTTGATTGATTTTTTTCTATTTTGCTTTGTTTGATTTTGTTATGTGTAATGGTATAGGCAGGTAATTTGAAGATAAGATGCATCATAGTAGCCTCTGTTGTATTCCTGCACTCTTGTTTGAAGTCCTATATTGCTTTCACTGTTCTCTTTTGATTGGTTTTATTCTATTCTGTTTTATTTGATTGTATTATACCTGAGGATATGGGCAATTATTTTGAAGACAAGAAGACGCATTATGGTAGCCATTATTCATTTCCTTTCAATATGTGTTGAAGTCTTATATTATGTTCATTGTTTTGTTTTGATTAACTTTTCTATTTTATTTTGTTTGTTTTTTTGTGTCTGATGATATGGACAGCTGCTTTGAGGATTACAAGATGCATTATGGTAGCCACTGTGGTATTTCAGCTGCCTTGTCTTGAAGTCCTGTGTTGCTTTCATTATTTTGTTTTGGTTGGTTTTGTTCTTTTCTGTTGTGCTTGATTTTGTTGTGCCTGATGGTATGGGAAGTTATTTTGAAGATTGCAGGGGCAACATGGTAAACATTGTTGGTTTATTTTTGTTTTGTTTTGAAATCTTGTATCACATTGTTTTGTTTTGATTGACTACTCTGTTTTATTTTGCATTTCTTTTATTCTCTAAAAAAAAAAAACAGAAAATAAAAGAGCTGTGCTGGCTGTTGTGATGCCAATGCATCTCTGCTCTGTCTGAGGCTGACCCACCACTTCTGACTTCAGCTGTTTATTCAGTCCTAGGGCCTCACTTCCTGCTTGTATGCTTTCCATGAGCCACCAGTGCCAGGCATCCTGAAATAAATTACCCAATGGAATCCAGGCAAATGTCTTTTTCTTGGTATGAATTTCAAGAAATATAAATAACGTCCTATGGATCACAAGGTCTCTTTCAGGTGTGCAGAGAAGAGGCCAGCTTTCCTGTCTAGAGGATACATCATCTACTGCACAAAGGCCAAGAACAGTGGTCAGATGTTCTGTGATTATAACTAATTATTGCTTGCATTTTAAATGACCTCCAAAGAGCTTATATGCTAAAAGTTTGATTGCTAGTCTGTGGCCTATTGGTTAGTTAAGGAATCTTTAGGAGGTGGGGCCTAGTGGACAGAAGTTAGGTGGGAGGGGATGTGAAAGAGATACTGAGATCCTAGGCCCTTCCTTTTTGTGCTTCCAGGCTGTCAAGAAGTAGGAAGCTTTGCCCTACCCTTGTGCTCCTTGCCATGAATATTGTGCCTCACCACAGGCTGCAAGAAAATGGAGTCAAGCAACCATGGACTCAATACCTCTAAAACCATGAGCTAAAATAAATCTTTTCACTTTTAAGTTGATTATCTCAGCTATGCTGACATGGTAATGGGAAGTGAACTAACATTCTGCTTCGGAGAAAAGATTATGGGCTATGGAGTTGGAAAGATTTAGATTCAAGTGTGAGCTCTACCTACCGCCTACAATAGCTACAACCTTATGCAATGTGCTTTAATATTACTATTAGGATCTTCCTTTCTTCCCAAGATTTGGGGTAATTCAGTGAGTTTGAGATAGGGTCTGAAAATTATTTCCATGGGGCTGGGAAAGGAGTCTACGTGTAGGAAATACTGAGCCCTACCCTCTCCAAACAAAAGTATCACTTTATCTTCTTAGCAAACTTTTAGGGTAGAAAAAGGACATGGGTGTTCACTTTGGTAGCACAAATATAAAATTGAAACAATACAGAGAAGATTAGCATGTGTCCCACACAAGGATAACATGTAAAATTGTGAAGCATTCCATATAAGTTCCCATTAGCACTGTTTGTTTGTTTGTTTTTTAACAAGGAAAAAAGCACATATGCAAATAAAACTAGTAAAAATAATTTCTCTATCTAAAAAAAAGAAAGAAAATGGACATGGCACATTGCAAATGCTGGCGAAACTGAGAACACTTAATATGCCCACTGTCCTTCAAAACGCTGAAACAAAACTTTCTAATCTTACCATGTCACCTAAATACTTCCACCAACCTCAGGATTTTTCCAGATGAATTTAGCTTTGGAAGGAATTGATGATGCTATATTTCTATGACCTTTTCTCCATATTATTTTTCTTATCTGTTCTCTCTTGTACTACAAGTACATATATTATTTTCTCTTTAATTAGCTCTTTTCCCCTCTCTTTCTTGTGTTTACAGGCCTGAGCAGGAACATAAATGCAATGTTTAACCTAGTGTGAAATTTAGGAATAAAGACATTTGTGGTAGGAATCAGCTTTACTCCTTTGCTATCTGCCAAGGGAGTTCAACAGCTATAAACCTGAGCCACACTATTTGCTTGTCCAGAAGCCAGGACTACAGGGGATAAGGCCAAGTTCCACCAACATAGGATGGAAAGGGAATAAAGAATACTGAAGAAGGAGTCAGAGACTTGAGATCTGTTGCTGGTTCTGCCAGTAACTCATCATGCCTTCCACCTCTTCTTCCTTTCTGGATTTTGCTATTTTACATGTGTAAGGTGATGGAATGGGATCAGTTCAGTTGGCCCCAAACTTCTCAGCATCATAGTTATATGCTGAAATTTATTTAATTAATATATTTCATATTTCAAAAGCAAGTTCAGTTCCACAGCAAATTTAAGTAGAAAGTATGGAGAGTTGCCACATATCCCTTTCTATACTCCCCACCATCATCATTGCCAGTGTAGTGTATTTTCTACCATTGAAAAATTGATGCTGACACATTTTTATCAACCAAAGCCCACAGCTGACATTAGGGTTCATTCCCTGAGTTGCACACTTTGTGGGTCTGGACTGAAGTCCAATGACATATGCCCATCATTTTAATATTTTAGAGTAATTTATAGAGTATTTTAACTGCCCTAAAAATTCTCTGTGCTCCACCTACTTATGTTTCCCTCCACCCACAACCCTGAGAACCACTGATCTCTTTACTGGTACCCATTGTTCTGCATTTTTCAGAATGTTAAATACATTAGATTGACTTCTTTCACTTGGTAACACATACTTAAAATTCCCTCTTGTCATTCCATACCTTGACAACTTGTTTCTACATAGCACCAAATAATATTCACCACAGTGGTGAATATTTTTTAAATGTAAAGCCAGCCCACATTTATTGTATCAGATTTTCCATGTGTATTCTAACCAGATCTTCCAGTAATTATGTGGCATACCTGAGCCAAATGATTATAAAGATTCTTTTGGGATTTAAAAAGTAAATGCACTCAGGATTCCTATATCCAAGTTGACTATCTTGCTTTAAGGAAAAATATTTATGTCCTCTAACATGGGCATGTCTATGCTCTACCTAGCATCTTCCACTTGATTGATGAATCTGGTAGGGAGAGAATACAGATGAATCTGTAGGAGGGGAAGATAATTGCTCCCATCTGAGAGCATAAGTTTTACTTTATCAGGTCTTGATCAGACAAAAAGAAGGAAGGAGATGAAAGTTGTCAGGTTAGAGTAGTGTTAAACAGAAGTGAAAGTATCCCTAACTGGGATGCTGTGGGAATCACAATTGCTACACCACAGGAACTATAAAGAAACTACCTTTTACTTTTATTCTGTAGGAGTTGTATTTAACCATATAAAGAAAAGGAAACCAAGGCCAAGGACTTTAAGTAGCATTTACAGATAAACGAATACAGTCCTGAGGGATGGTTCAGTGGTAGACCACTTCCATAGCATGTGCAAGTCTCTGGGTTCAACTCCCAGCACTATAAAAAAAAAAAAAGAGGGAAAAAATTCCCAGAGATTCAAGCTAATGTCTGCCTGTCATCTAGTACTAGTATGTTACCAACCTGAATCCGGATTATAAACATCTTGAGGGTAAACACCACATGTGTCTAGTTTACTATTTTAATCCAAGTACTTGAAAAACACAGGGATACAATAAATACTCGAAATGTATCTTACCTAATTCTTTATATAGAGTGCACTGCCTCATTTTGAAAGGTTAAGTATAACAGAAAGTACAGAAAAATTAGTTAATATTTCTGATAATCTATGTGATTCTACATTTTTATAGATAAAGCCTTAGAAACAGACATCTCTTAAAGCTGTACATGATTCAGTAAGGGATGTTAAACCCCAAATTCATAATCACACTAGGCAGCAGTGCCTCATTCTCTAAGCTCAATGTGACACACATTTAGATCAAGGAGAGCCTGGCTAATGGAGCCAATGATTTATCCCAAAAGAACCACAGATCCCATTCTGCTGTATCTGAAATACACATTTAACTTTTTCAGACTAAACATCAATTCGCTTAATGTTAAAAACAGTTGACAGTGAATAAAACACAAGGTTCCCTTCGAACTACAGAGAGTGCTTCTTTATAAATCCTCTCTAAAACCTCCTAATGGCATATAGCTCATATTGTAGTCATAGAATGTACCACATTTGCCCCTGGGTCTTCTCAGTCTAGTAACACATTAGACATTCAGGTTGTGCATTAATTTTCTCTCACCATTCATTGTCTTGTATTTCCAAAGAGCCAGTAGCTCAGTGCTAATGAGGTCAAAGTCCCAGGTTTGATTTCTCATGAGCACAAATGATTATCTCTCTCTTGTTTAGACATATAAATATCACCAAACCTTGCCAGTTTTAACTATTTTTCTTTCTTGGACAAATTCGTGTAGAGGGGAAAATGATCATTTAATTGCTTTGGTCTCAGTGTCCTGCTCTATAGAATGAAAATAATAATAATGAATCCTTCTACTTATCTGATGATATACAAAAAAGATCCAAGAAAATTATTGTTTCCTCCCACTCAATGTGCATCTGCCATTTTTATGATAATACCCCTATATTTGTTCTAGTGAGCTACCTCCTCATTTTGTGTTGCAAGTGATTTGATATACTTCCTATGTTCAGAGATGAATCCAGGTCACTGGTCTCACCCATCCACCTCAGTCTATGTTCTGGCCACAGTAATTATGTAAGAACTGGCACAGGCCCACATCAATCCAAAGCCAGACGGAGAACTTTTCTGAAGCAACTGGTCCAGGGGCCTTCTCCACAGACTCAGAAATGGAAAATGTGAGTCATCAGCGTCTTAGAGCCACTCTAACTTATAAGACTGCCTGAAAACAGAAGCAAAATGAAAATGGCAGAACTTGTGGGAGTAGAGAGCTAGCTACTGATGTCACTGTTCAAGCAACTGGCTCTACCTATATCTGAAGCTAATATATTTTGTGGCCAGTTCATAAATCCCCTTTTCATTTAAGCCAGTGTGGAGGTGGCTTTCTATCACCAAGACTGTAAGACTTTTGATTATCAAGATTACATAAAGCAGCAAAGGGGCTCAGAAACTTCAGACCTATCATTACACATACAAAAAGAATTAAAGTTATACATAGACATAACTCATTTAAGACTTCACAAAAGCTATGTTGCAACTAGTGATGAGCAGTTGTTTTATTTCTGTGAGTCTTGCTTTCGTATATTGAGAGAGACAGAGAGAGAGAGAGAGAGACAGAGAGAGAGAGAGAGAGAGGGAGAGAAAACACCATATAGGATGACATGGAGGATTAGATAAAATGAAAGGTGTTCAGAGTATGGCACACCGTGTGCACTCCACGCACTATTTCCTACATTGCCAATTACCTCTTTAAAACTCAGAGATGAAGCGAATCCAACAAGTTCTCAGTGATTGTACCCTTGAGGCTGTCAGCCCACACACTGAGGTCCAGGTTCAGTTTTCCATTCACTTGAGTGCCATCACAGTGTGACTAACTAGATTACTATCTCCAACCAGCTGCAGTTATTGTTTCATTCCCCATAAAATTCAGAGTTCCTTTTCCAGACAAAGGATTTTAAAAAATGAGGTGACAGTGGGGTTCTGCAGGAACAGAGAATATCACAGGATGTGGGAATATGGCCAGATGGACAAAAGAAATCTTGTATCAAGTCTCTGCACTCTCCAGGGAGCTTTGTAAAAGTAGGAATTTATTAACAAAGACACAGAATTGGTCTTTTGAAAAGCTAATAGTTTAGACAAAAACCAAAAAATTATGTGAGGAAATTCTAAGTAATTCAGGTATAAGATATTAAAAAGGAAAAAGGCAATACAGAAACTGCATGTATTAAAATGAAAACTGAAGCTGGAGGTTATGGCTCTTGATTCCTAGGCTCCTGATGTGCATCAAGCCCTCTATGCATTTTATTTGTAACCTTCAATCTACTACAAGGTGGAGGTTCTTTTATCTTTTCACAGATAAGGACACTAAGAGTTAGAGAAGGTTCTGAAAAGTTAAAGAGCTTGCCTAAAGTCACATTTCCTGGTCTCCATTAATGTCTCTTTGGTCTATGCCACCTCTGTCCTCCTGGCCTCAGAGTTGGTGTCTCTGCTTCTATTCAGGAACCTGATGCTCTGTGTTCCAGAGAACATCTAGAATGGTCTCAAACAAAACAAATAATAAATCGATAGTCACATGCTTCAAATTGCTAATGCCTCTGAAAAACTAGTTGGTAGTTTCTTCAAAAACTAAAGATACAACACCATACAACCCAGCAAATGGACACTTAGGGATTTATCCAAGGAAACAAAAATTTATGTTCACACATAAACTTGTACATGATTGTTCATAGCAGCAACATTCATAATGTTCAAACACTGGAAGCAACTCAATAAGTAAATGACTAAGTAAATTTTGGTATATTCATCCCACATAACATTACTCACCAATGAAAAGAAACCATATACCAACTTAGATGTTGAAAAAGTCAATCCCAAAAGATTATACAGTATATTATTAAATGTCATACATATAACATTTTTGAAGTGAAAGACAGAGTTATAGACATGGAGATCAAATTAGTGGTTGCCAGGGACTAGGGATGAGAATGAGGATGGAACAGACATGGGTGTGACTATAAAAGGACAGCATGAGAACTGTTATTGGTGGTGGAATTTTTCTACCTTGACTGTGCTAGCAGATACATCACTACACAAGTTGCATAGCTATGAACACATACATAACATAAATGAGTACAAGTAAAAGTAGGGAAAGCAAATGAAATCAGTAGAATATATCAATATCAAAATGCTGATTGTGTTCCTGTGCAACAAAGGCAAGGCAGGAGGCATCACAATCCCTGACTTGAAATTATACTACAAAGCTACTGTGATAAAATAAGCATGGTACTGCAAAAGAAACAGACCTGAGGATCAGTGGAACAGATTAGAAGATGCAGACACAACTACAAACACTCAGCCACTTTGTCTTTGACGAAGGGGCCAAATAAGTTCACTGAAAGAAAGACAGCCTCTTTATAAATGGTGCTGGAAAAACTGGCTCTCTACATGCTGAAGACTAAAACTAGACACATGTCTATCACCATACACTAAACTGAAGTCAAAATGGATCAAAAATCTGAATATTAAAATAGAAACACTAAATCTACTAGAAGAGAAAGTAAGTAGAAATCTTGAAGACATAATGTAGGCAGAGACTTCATGAACAAAATTCAGACTACCCAGGAAATACTTCAAAGAATCAACAACTGGGATCTCACCCTATTAAAAAGTTTTGCACATCAAAAGAAATCACAAACACTGCAGGAGAGGAGAACAAGAAGTCAACAAGAAGCTAAGACCCCCTGTGAGTCAGTGTCATGTGCAGGCTGACTGGGGAGAGCCAGATGCCAGCCTTCTGGCTCACAGGCAGGGAGACAAGAGTCAACTTTCTCTACCTCCCCACAGCTTACCCCCATAGATGAGCAGCTAATCTGGAGAAACACAGGCTGTGATGATGGCTAATGTGGTAAAATACAACTTAATGCTTGTAGTGTTCAGTGTTTCACTGACTTCACAGGCCTAAAGCCAGTGGTCTGATCTTCTATTCAGAGGATGGCCATACGCAATGTAGCATATATGGGGGAATCTCCTTCCAAAGATGGTGGCCATTGCTAATTCCCTATTATCTTATTTTAAAATCCTATATCATTCTCATTGTTTTCTTTGGTTGGGTTTTATTCTGTTTTATCTTGTTTGATTTTATTGTATGTGATGGCATAGGCAGCTGTTTCGAAGATGACAAAATATATTATGGTAGCCATTTTGGATTTACAGTTATCTTGTTTTGAAGTCCTGTATTGCATGCACTGTTTTGTCTTTATTTGTTCTATTCTGTTTTTGTTTTGTTTGATTTTAATATGTCTGAAAATATGGGCAGCTGTTTTGAAGACAACAATAGGCATTGTGGTAAGCATTGTTGATCTCCTATTATCTTGTTTTGAAATCCTGTGTCACTTCCACTGTTGTTTGATTGGCTTCATTCTGTTTTATTCTCTCCAAAATAAAATTAAAAAAAAGAAATCACCAACAGAGTGAAAAGACAACCCACAGAATGGAAAAAACATCTTAGCCTATCATCCCTCAGACAAAGGACTTCTATCTAGAACATATAAAGAATTGAAAAAAAATCAGACCACCCCCAAATTCAAAGACAAAGTCCAAAAATGAGTATCAAAATGAATATGCACTTATTAGATGAAGAAATACAAATGACAAATATATGAAAAAAAAGTTCAACATTATTAAACATGTTCATCATCATCTCTCATTCAAAAGATGCAAATTAACACTGAGATTCCATCTTACTCCAGAAAGAATGGCTATCATCAGGAAATCAACCAATAACAAATGCTGGAGGGGCTGTGGGAAAAAAAAGGAACCCTTCTCCACTGTTGGTAGAAGTATAGACTGGTGCAACCGCTGTGGAAATCCAAAAGGCTAGGATTAAAGGTCCCATTTGACCCAGTTACTCCCCTTCTGAGTATCTTCCCAGAAGAATTACAAACATTATACCACAGTGATATATGTGCACCCATGTTTATAGCAGCACAATTTGTAATAGCTAAATCTTGGAAACAACCCAAATGCCCATCAACCAAATACTGAATAAAGAAGAAATACACTGGAATGCCACTCATCCATAAAAGATAAACTTGAGACTTTTATAGGTAAATGGATGCAACTTTAGACCATACTCATAAGTGAAATAAATCAGTCTCACATGTGTAAACATCATATTGTCTCCCCATGTGAGAAATTGAAAGAGTAAGGTCTAGAATATACAATAGATATTGTGAAATAGGAAATAATTGTTCAAAAGGAAAAAGGAACTAGGAGGGGTGGAAAGGGAAAGGAAGGAAGAGAAAAGGGAGAAAAATACAAGATAGCTATACTGTTAGTGTCTCTTAGTTCACTGAAAAGAAAGGTTCAGGCTAATATCAATTGGAGAATTTTTAGGCCCATGTCTTATACTCTGAGTGACTACTTTGAAGATGACAATATACAATGTATTAACTATTGTTAGTCTCCTATTATTTTGTTACAAAATTCTGTTTTACCTTTTTTCACTAAAATAAAAAATTGCTGATTGTGATGTTGCATTGTAATGCTGCAACATGTTATCTTTGGAGGAAATAGGGAATGGGGTACATGGGCTCTCCCTACATTACTGACTACAACCACCTGTGAATCTGTAATTTTCTCAAAATAACAAGCTTGATTTAAAAAAACACTCATCCAAAGTCTCCCTGTCACATTAAAAATAATATTCTAACACTTGTCATAGCTTACAGAGCACTACATGACCTAGGCCCTCCAGAGCTTTCTGATATCTCTCACCACAATCCTACCTGCTTTCTTATAACACTGGCACTCATTATTTCCCCATTGTGCAAATGCACTTCCCTCTGATCTCCACAGGATCAGTTCCTTCTATTCACTCCATTCTCAGCCAGTTGTCTTCTCAGGGAGGCATTTCCTGATCACAGAAAGAGGCACTCAGCCACAATTACACCAACCTGTATTAATTAGCATTATGGCATTTATAACTGTTACCTTTTGTTCATTTTTTGCATTGTTTGTATTTTGCTTCTATCAGTCAGAACCATGCCTGACACATAGTAGGTGCTCATAAACATTCACTGCGTGAATAAACATCAATGTGGATGACAAACTTTGAAGAAAGATCTCATTTAATACTTACATTCCTCTTGAAGTCAGGGACTCTACCTATTTCCAGTGACTTTGAAATCTTTATCCAGATATTTATCTTCTTGTCTTAAATCAAGGCTCAATATTAATATGATGGCTCAGAGCTGAAGAATCCAGAGAACAGATGTATTGTGCAATGGAAAACAACTCAGGTACCGGTAGACAAAATGGAAAACCAGATAAATTCAGCAAGCACATGCTGACTTCCCTGCATGCAGACACTGTACCGTGCACTATAGAGATAAAAGATGAGATTGTAGTAGTTGCAAGCCCCTAGGTGATCCCTGTGGACTCAATCTGAGAAGTTCATTAGGAAAGGGCATCATCATTTGAGTGATAATCATAGCTGGATTGGGTGGCCTGAGCAGAGCAGCCAGAGCTAAAAGCACTTCATCTTAGAGATGACAATCACTGGGAAAATAGCATAACCAGGGACAAATCCAGTGGTCCCCCTGCTGTTCAACTGGAGCAGGTCCACTTTACCTATTTCACTTACTGGATTTCTCTGATCAACACATAAGCCCATCATCAAAAATTATTTGAACCCATTGTGTGTAAGGCAGACCCATATCGTGGGTTTTCTTAACAGCCCAGAAAAGATTTTGAAAACATTCCATCACATCAGGGCAATGTTTGCTTTAAATCTTTTCTACTTCTGTCTTTAAGAAATAAGTAGAAGCAATGTACTGACATTCTCATTTTCAAGTCCCCAGTGGGTTTCATTGTCACAGTCACCTTGGGTTATCAGGTTGTTTCCTTCACAATTGCTGGCCAGGCAAAGCCTAGCACAGGCTATCATATGCTTCACACAGCTCACTCCAATCAGAATAGAGCTGTCTCATTCTTTACAATAGAACAAAGGTTTGGTATTGATTTCTACATGAGCGACAGTGTTTAACTCTTGTGCTTTCAACCAAAGGGCCCTGGAAGCCCCAGGGATTTTTCCAGAAGTAAGGCATCCCACTTTCTCTGGGACTGTGGATGTTTGTTCCCAGAGTTTCTCAGATCTGCAGTGGGAAGCACCACTCATGAGCTGAAAAGTCATACTGCAAAAAAGCAGGGTGTCATGTGTTTATCAAATGCCACAGCCTCACCTATAGACTGTATCCAAGTTATCCACTCTAATTCACTAATTGACCAGATCAAGTTCAGGAGAAGAGAATGGCAACCTCTAACGTACACACAGGACTCCAAAGGCTAACACGAGACAGTAAAGCCTGTTCTCTGAGAAGGTCTTCCCAGACTCCCTATACTAAGAAAAAGGCAGGCATCTTCATGCCCATTTTATGGATCAGAAAATTGACTCAACAATTGCATCTTCTCATAAAAATCATTTGATATATTTTCCCTATGAGATGAAGAGTTATTTGAGCCAACCTGATCAAAATTATCATTTCCTTCCTTGAAAGCCAACTTTTACCCATATTGGAAATGTAGGTGGAGAAAGACCCTGGTCTTGGTATAAATCTCTATTTCTCAAATTTGCACTTTCTCATATGAAAAATCTAAACAGTTAGTTCTCAAATCCCAACAGCCCTATCAATTTCTCCCGCTGTAGAAAAATATCAACTAGTTCTCTTAATACAGAAGTTACAAATATTTCTTGTTCATAAATAATCTCATATGTTGACAATAATAATGAGAAAATATTTTACTATTCCTTACCTGCATTTCCACACACCTCACACTCTCATGATAGAATCAATAAATATTGGTAGCTTATTTTACAAAGGCATAGATGAATAAATTGAGGGCCACGATATGAGTTATATCAAATGAGATCTATACATAATAAGGGGCAGAGCTGGATGCCAGCATCTCTTCTGGCCTTTAAAATCTATTCTTTTATCCCCATGTCATGCTACTGAGGCAGAGATTTAGGAGGAAGCACCTGTCAGTGTCTTGCAGAAAAAAGACTTCAATTCATCCCTTCCCATCAACACATATTAAGCATCTATCATATGCTGAATAATATACTACTCACTGAGGTCATAGCAGTAAGCAAAACAAAGTCCCCAGCCTCCTGAAGCTGATATTCTATTGACAAACATTAATGATCCTTATTCTTCGTCACTTATCCCACATACAAAAAGAAAATAGCATATCACAAAATGAGAAACTGTATAGTCATAGTTAAATGTGAAGTCAGTAGTTCCTGGTTTTTTCCTTCCAAGATATTAGTTAAATACCTCATTCACCACTCCCATTCACCACTGTGATATAACCATTGCAGGCTGGGATTTCTGTTCAATTCCCTGCACGTCGGCCGTGTCTTAATTGCTTTTTCTCTTTCTCAGAAGAGCATAGTGGAATGCAAGAAAATGCTCTGTTATTGTAGGATAACCATGAATCCATAGATAATTATTTGCAAATTTCAATAGTTTAACTAGGAGTGGTAACAAATTTCTTGTGACACATCTCACAAGTGAGGTAGGATAATGACACACTATACTCTGATAAAGTTATCATCACCAGGAACAGTGTATTATAAGATTCTTGCCCTAGAGAAAGGAGTAACTTACTGTTTTATTATAAGCCACATCATATCATGGGTTTATATGGAAAATGCATTGGCTACCAATCTAGAAGTGTACATAGTTTTAAATATGAATTTTTTAAAATTCTGCCATTTAGCACATAGTACCAATGCAAGAGGTCAGAAGAGGCCTTCCAAATAGGAAGTGAGTAGAGGGAACTAGAAAGCATGAAAAAAATCTCTCTCCAATCTTGAAAGTTTCCCTCCATCCAGCCTTATATATGATTCATACCAGCAACGAACATGACAGCAGTTCTTAAGGTTCTCCAAGCCTCCATCTTTTATACTCTACAGCATGTGGAAATCAAAAATCAAGCAAGCTAAGAAAAGCAGTGTTTTTATTGAACTCGAGAAATGTGCCCTGAGCTGTAAATCCTTAGAACCCACATGTGTCAGGTTCCCTACATGAAACAGAATTCACCTCATGTCATTCAAATAAGATACATTAATTTAGGGACAGCCTACAGAAATGTAGGCATAGTTTAGGGAATAAATCAGATGGTGAGACAGTGAGAAACTATGATAATATGAAGCTATTAAAACCCCTAAAGTCTAAATTAGGCATTCCAGGAAGCCATTCCAAGGACCAGAGCCATGGAGGAGAGATTTCCAAGAAGAACTGGCAGGAAGCAATTCCTACCAGAAATAGGGCACCACAGCAGGGAGGAAGTCAGATACTTCAACCTATTTTTCCTACCACACTTCAATATATTGCTAGTGCATCTCACTGTCCAAATTCAGCAAAGGAATCTGGATTGTACAGTTTGCATGAGCCAAATTTGCAGAGGGCAGGATAAAGCAAAATATGGCAAAGGATAGAGATATAAACAGAAAGAGGTGAAGTTGACCCATTCTTCTAGCCCCTTCTCAAGCCAGTCTCTTCTCTCTCTCTCTCTCTCTCTCTCTCTCTCTCTCATTGTCCTTCCACTGACCTTTTCACTTCTTAGAAGCTGCTCTTTTCTACCTCAGAGCCTTTGCACATGTTGATCCTTCTTCCTCAAATTTATTCTTCCTATCTTGCCATTCTTCATATGCAGAGTTTCTCCTCCCACTCCAAAGCCATATCATTTCTCAGGAAGACTGTGGGAGACTCTGATGCAGCAGTCATAATCTAGAAAGGGAACTGAAATATCTCTCAAAATAGAATGAGGTGAAGACGAATTGGATTTACCAGGGTCCTCTTGAGTTTGTTACTTGATTGTGGGGCAGGGGATGAAACTCCAAATCACTTATCAGCTAAAATTAGATGGTGGCTACACTGTCTTATGAAAGGCTGGGTTTGGTTACCTGTGGAAACTCCACTATACTAGGTGGGCATGTCCTGAGTCTTTCAGGACTGGAAAGGAGAGGCTCGGGACTGCCTCCACTGTCCTTCCACTTGGATTTCCTGTAGACATCAATTGTGCCCTTGCAGTTATCAACAGCTTGCTCACATAACAACCCAGCTCCACTTGTTATCATCCTTCCCTACTTTGTGTTTGAAATGTACCGCGTGAAAGGCTGTCTTCTTCAATTCAGTGCTGTAAGATTCAGCTTTGTTCATTTAATACTGTACAGTGCTTAGCTTCCTTCCAGGAATCTTCTAGAGAGGTCTTAAAAAATTATATTGAATAAAGAATTAACTCAGCATACACATGCACACACACACAATCAAAGAAGATAAAGAGGTTGCATTTTATTGTGTGAGACAGAATTTGCAATTTTTAGTTCAATTCCAGGTATCCCCAGTCATGAAATCACAGTACTCCTAAGAAGTTTTTAAGAATTTAAAATTCATCTAGCAACTATTGCCATAATCTTCTAGCCCACTCCAAACCTACTTAAATGGTACTCTTTTTCCTAAATACTGTCAAATACATTCCACAGAAGGGAGATTTTGTAAACCATAATAGGTAGTTTATTTATTTGCATGTGTATACCATGCCTACCACTTCTCATCCAAACCACAAAACACTGAGATTGTGAGTACTTGCATGGACTGGCAGGATCGAATAAAAGATAATAAAATTTATAGTTTAAAAACCAAAAGGGTAGCCAGGCATGTGGGCTCACTCCTGTAATCCCAGCTCTCCGGAGGCTGAAGCAGGAGGATCGTTGTGTGTTTCAGACCAGCCTGGGCTACAAAGTGAGCTCAAGGCCAGCCCAAACTGCATAGAGAGACTCTGTCTCAAAAAACCACCAAGAAAAAAAAAAGCCAAAAAGGTCACATTTCACAGGTCTATTTAAAGAGGGTCTAAAATCAAAGCAATGCATATGCTCATCATGGAGGAATAGCTACAGAGGACTACGCTCTACTAAATCCCTACCTTAAATAAATAAACCCCAACAATGTAAAAATAAGGAAAAAGAAAAGAAAGAGCCACAATGTTAAGTGACTATATGTGTCAGAGGAAGCTACACAGAACTTCATCTTTCTCCAAAGAAAAGGCCACTTTCCAAAATAAATTCAAAGAAATTCTAAGAAAGAAAAATATATTTAATTTCAAAGGTAGTTTTCTCTTTTATGCCGGTAATACATACTCCTGTGGCAAGTCTGCTTTGTAGAATGAATTTATTTACATTGAAGCATCTTAAGAGATGCAGCTATAGTTCTGATTGGCTCACTATCTGCAAATAAGAATGCAAATGGGATCCCTGTCTTGTGCTCTGTAAACCTCACACACGCTGAGGCTCAAAGGTGCCAGGGATGTCACACTGAGGCATAACTGTGTGTGTCTTTTCTCCTCCCATTTTGGCTTATAGTTAGAGCCCATGCTAATATCATTTCCCATGTTCTAGGAAACAAATTAAAAGTCAGAAACAATTTAAATTACTTGAATCCTCTCTCATGAGAGGAATTTGTATACCTCAGAAATGAATGCCACTTTTTGTGGGGAATGCTTATTTGCTGTTGACAGCTTTTTAGTGAAAAAGATAGAAATCAGATTGAATTTCGACAGTGAGAAATTGAGAGCTTGTTCTGCCAGCAGGAGGCTGAGGCCTCTAATTTTACCTCTGTGAAACAAAGATGAACCAAGAATATAATCTACCTACTTCTCAAAAACAAAATATAAAAATTCTCCAAGTAGCTGGCTTCAAAGTAAGAAAAATTGCACACAGTATCAGCTTCATTCTATCCATCTTGGTATTAATATAATAGCTAGGCTGTATTCAAAAGCAGATAGAACAGATTCCAAATTCCATTATACTCTCTATTCTGAACTTTTGATTTGAACAATGAAGTCTGTAGTAACCCTATCAAACTTCCTTAAACCAAAGGTCTGACAATTCCTGAATACCAAAACATCTCTAACACACAAAATTAAATTCTATACTACACACGAAATATTGATCATCAAAGATATGTTTTTGAAACAGTGGTGATATACAGATAGTCTTCATTAGACTCTAGTAAGCCCCTAATTATATGTAATAAATCTAAACAGACAATACTTGTTTTGTAATAGAAATAAAATTTGGCTCTGGTAAATCTGTCAGATTCTCCAGACCTTTAGTTTTCCAACATTCAGATCTCAGACAGCAGCAATGTTTGTAAATTTCATATGCCAAATGAAGCCTAAGGGAGAAACACATCATGACACTTTCCCAAGTGAGTGTATTATGCCTGTGGAATAGTCTTTTGCTAATAGATTTTTAACAGCAAGAATATCCATTTCTAGCCGGGAGTGGTGGCGCACTCCTATAATCCCAGCACTCGGGAGACTGAGGGAGGAGGATCCTTGCGAGTTCAAGACCAGCCTGGGCTACAAAGTGAGCCCAAGGTCAGCCTGAACTGCATAGCGAGACCCTGTCTCAAAAAGACAAAAAAAAAATCCATTTCTGATAATATTACAGGATAGTTGATTTTATAGTCTTAAAGCAGGGTTTTATCAGGTAATATCCCATGGGCTCACCTCTCCTCCTAACATTAAAAAAAAAATAATAACACTAATTACTACTACTACCATTAAGCTGCCAGACAAGAATATATGTGATGGTTCGGGGAACACAATTAACCAAACATAAAAGTAAATATAGCAAAAGAAAATAGCATAGTACATTAAAGATTCCAGTAATTATAAGATATCAGGAAAAAAGGACTATGTAACTAAAGAGCCTGTTATATTTGATTGAGAAGTGTAAAGTGTTACAGATTATATTTAGCAAGACTCAATTAACCATGTTAATATAGTTTAAATCGAAAATTTTCCTGTAAGTCTCATCTGTTCAGACGTGAGGCTCTTGGAAGGTGATCAGTTCATGGGGGTTCTATACTAATCAGTGGATTAATCCATTGATGAATTCATAGCTGAATGTGCCGTGAGGTGGTGGAGTCAGAAGAGGACAATCACTGGAGGCCTTACGTGGAAAGACCTGTTTTTGTCCCCAGTTTCTCCCGTCTCTCTGCTTCCTGGTCACCATGGGTTGAACAGCCTTTCTCTGCCATGCCATTTCTGCCTAGGAGCCAGCCCAGCTGTGGATTAAGCCCATGGAAACCAGGCACCAAAATAAACTTCTCCTCCTTTAAATGGTGAGAATCACATATTTTGTTCCAGGAATGAAAAAATGACTAATGTACATGTGTTTTCAAAAACTACAAAATAAAGCAATTCCCTGCATATTTAGGCATTAACAACACTATAGGACAAGACAAGTTAGCTAGAGAAAATAACTGAAGTCTTATCAAGTTGTAAGTCCAAAATAGTTAATTATACCATATTACTAAATTTTCATTGAAAGTAATATCGAGATTAAAATGAAAAACTAAGTGCTCATCCAATTCAGTCTCAGTATTCTACAGCAGAGAAAGAAAATCCAATGAAAAGAAATAACTATTATCCACTTCCAGAAATATTATAGATTAGCATGAAAAATCTCCTAAAAACCTAGAAATTCCACATAAAATATGGTAAACATCCTTTCAAAAGGTGTTTGTCAAACAAAGAAAAATAAGATGGAAAACAGGAATGCTCAATGAAGAACAACAGAAAAGTGAGATAAACAGAACTAGTCTAACACCTTAAAATTTTAAATCATACTATGCTAAAACAAGTTAAGAATGCATGTTTTCATTTTTAGAGAAATCACAAAAAAAGAGTAAAATTAATAGTCTAATAAGTGATGGAATAATTTTAATGTAATTAATAAAAATGGCAAGAAAGGTGAGGAGGAAAGCAACATTACAGGTAGACTAAATAAGAGAACTAAAATCAGCTAACACAAGAGTAAGGTGAATGAACTAGATACACACATACACACACACACACACACACACACACACCCTAATAGCAGCAACACTGCACATGAACACTGTCTCTATCAACATAAATTCTTCCCTTTTTTTCTTTTTTCAGTACTAAAGATGGGACCCAGAGCATTCATAATGAGATACACTCCAAGTTCTTTTTATTTTTTTCTTAAATAGGATCTTGTTAAATTGCCCAGGCTATATTTGAATTTGTGATCCTCCTTCCTCAGCTTCCTCAGAGTGCTAGGATTACCTATTCTTAAATGCCTATGTCAGAAAAGAGGAATTTCTAAATATACATCTCAAAATTTTTTTCAAATAAAGAACTGAAAATTCCCTCCCCCCCCCAAAACAGGGAAAGGATAAGAGTGCAAATTAATATAGACAACAAACTACAAAAAAACAAAGTCAAAAATATGAAAATGGTTTCTTTGAAAATTAACAAAATCAATAACCCCCTAACAACAGTTATTCGTAAAAAAAGCAGAAAAAGATTATTAAAACTACGAACTTCAGTACTGAACTGGAGGACACCATGACAGTTCCTACAAATGTAAATGAGTTAATAAAATGATATCCAGAAAAAAAAGAGGAGAGGACACAAGGAAACTTTGGGAGGTGTTATATAAGTCTTTTACCTTGATTGTGGTGATGGTATCATGGGTATTTGCATGTGTTCAACTTGAGAAATTGTATACATTAACGTGATGGTTGATCAAGTGCGTCAACTAGAGAAGTTTAGAAACTTAATTAAATCAACTCAGCAATTGCACATCGTAGGGTGCAGAGTACCCACCCTAGGATGGCTCAAGGCCTGGATGGTATATAAGGGAAATAAGGAAGGATATACTTGTGTTGTAGCCAGAGATTGCAAGGAGAGCAATTACATATGGGACACATAATTTATAGTTTTATTCATAATGGTCATCTAAGAAGTCAAAGACAAAGATAGTGCAGGAAATCTGTCCACAACTGTAAAGATCTAGAAAATCCGGCTGAGGGTCTGGATCCCATGGCAATAACCTGCATGAGTTCAGCTGAAAACCTAGAGCCCACAACAATGACCCGTGCAAGTCTATCCCACAGATTTGCACTGGGAAGGCCCAAAGATCAGCAGTGGAAGCTAGAAAGTCTATGGCAGTGGGGTGAAGGATCTGTGCCAGCAGGCCAAGGGTTCTATACTGCAGCCAAGAAGCATTGCTCAAAATAAGGACCAGGACTCCCCTGAAAAGTACCATAGTTATCCTCAATGTGACAATGAGGTCCCGAGCTCCTCTGACGATGAGAACAGCCAGGTCATAACAGGAAGCCAGTATGACAAAGTTCTCCTGGAGATTAAACAGCACACATCTTCCCCTCCAGAGCCAGGAAGTAATGTTCAAAGTAAGGACCAAAGCTCCCCCAAAGTGAACCGCAGACATTCTCAGCAACAATGTCCTGAGTTCCTCCAATGATAACAGCCATGTTCATATCCGGGGAGCCAGCATGACAAGCTCCTCCAGGAGAATCAATGGCTCCAAACCACAATAACACTTAGGAGAACCCACAACACTACTCTTTCTCTCCTGGTCTCCTTTTTATGCTGGCAGCAGTCTTTAGGAGGGCCATCCATGCTCAGCACCATACTGATTCAGTTCAACTGGTGCTTAAATTGACCACCAGTTACCAATCCACTATAACTTGTTTCCATTCTTTGGGGGGAGCTCCAGTCTTCACCTTCAGCTTGGATAGAATCTCCTGGCTTCTAGCGTAGACTCTTTGGCTTCCACCTTGGATTCTTCAGCCTTCCAATGTAGACTCTTCAGCCTTCCAGGGTAGACTTCAGGTTTCCATGGCAAACTCTTCAGCTTTCCATCACAGACCCATTGGGCTCCTGATACAGATTTGCACAGGACACTGCAGTAAACTCCAGACTTTGGACTGAAACCTTCAGTCTCTAGTGTGCAGACACCCTCTGCACTTATCCAACTCTGTGTCTGACCATCATAAGTCAGTCTTGTAATTTCTTATACATTTGTATATGTGTTTCTCTAGTAAAACACTAATATAATTAAATATATGCAAGTCATTTTATACCAATTATGCCTCAATTAATCTATATTTTAAATGATTTTAGGCTAATTTAAAAATTAAGGTGAAATAACTTTTTTATATTTTAAATGGTTTTTTTTATAAATACAATTAAAACTACAAGGGATACAGGAAGAAATAGGAAATTTGAGACCCAGGGATTTAGTTCAGTGGCTCAAGTATTTGCCTGGTAAGCATGACGTTGTGAGATTGATCCCCTGTACCAAATTAAAAAAAATAGGGAATTTAAATACATAGCTCTATATCTCTTTTAAAATTTAAATCCAGGCAGATCATGTGGGACCCAGGAAGACAAGGAAAAGTCAGCAACTCCTGAGAATCAGCCATTCTAGGACTGGGAGGAGACAATCAAGGATCCAACTAGCCAGGCTTTCTGCTAAGCTGCACAGACCATGTGGGACCCAGGAAGACAAAGAAAAGTCAGATAGCAACTCCCGAGAATCAGCCATACTGGAACTGGGAGGAGCCGATCAAGGATCCAACTAGCCAGCCTTTCTGTTAAACTGTGCAGACTGTGTGGGACCTAGGAAGAGAAAAAGTCAGTGCCTCCTGTAAGCCTACTGGCATGCAGGCTGAAAATCAACAAACTCTCTCACCCCATAAGCCACCAGCTGCTTTGGAGGTCAACCTGAGCTGATAGCAATTGAGGGACAAAAAGCTGAAGGATTGTATTGTTAGGTTGAATTTACAGGCATGGGGTTGACAGTCTGAGCATGTATAGGAAGGATTACAGTATGCAATATGGTAAATATGGGGGGTTTCTTTCTGTCTTGTTTTTAAAGTCTAACAATGTTCTGTTTTGTTTTATTCTTATTAAATTTTTTTTGTTTTACCTAATATTCTGTTTTGATTGGTTTTATTCTGTTTTGTTTTGGTCTGATTTTGCTATAACTGATGGAATGGAAAACTACTGTGAAGATAACAAGATAAACTGTAGTAGCCATTGTTGTTTTCCCATTACCCTGCTTTGATATTCTGTACCAATTTCACTGCTGTGTTTTGATTGGATTTATTCTGTTATGTTTTGTTGAGTTTTACTATCTTTAAAATAAAAAAAATAAAAAATTTAAATCCAGCCATGTGCAGGCTGCTGCTGGATTGGGACACCTAGAGCCAAGACTCTCCCCAGGAGTTAGCATTAGTGCAGACTGTGGGGAGGGAGAATTAGACCCACCCTGCTGGAAGTGGGGCCATGTGCAGGCCACTGCCAGATCAGGACATCCAGAGCCAAGCCTTTCCCCATGGGCTGCCACTGGCAGGGGGACAGTTAAATCCCAACTCCTTCCAGCTTGTGGGCTGGCAAACAAAAGTGTCAATCCCCTCCCCCTCCAAGTGACCCACTGATCCAGAGGAACACAAGCTCTGATGATAGCTATTAAGGTGAAATGCAATTGGATGCCTGTGATGCTATGGTGTCTCACTGACCTTGCAGGTCTATGGCCAGTGGTCTAATCATCTATTCAGAAGATAGGGGTACACAGTGTGACATCTAGGAGGGGTCTCCCTCTGAGGTGGTAGCCATTGTTGATTCCCTATGGTTGATTCTCACTCTGAAGTCCTACATTATTTGTTTTGATGGATTGGGTTTTATTCTCTTTTGCTTTGTTTCATTATGTTATACCTCGTGGTATGAGCAGCTATTTCAAAGATAGTAAGATATGTGGGGTAGCCATTTTGAATTTACTATTGTCTTGTTTTGTAGTCTTTTATTGCATCCATTGTTTTGTTTTTACTGTTTCTATCCTATTCGGCTCTGTTTGATTTTTACTAAGTCCAAGAGTATCTGCAGCTGTTTTGAAGACAACAAAAGGCATTATGGTAACTATTGTTGATTTTGTAATGTTGTGAAGTCCTATATCACTTACTCTGGTTTGTTCTGATTGGTTTTATTCTGTTTTATTTTCCTTGGTTTTATCCCCTTCAAAATAAATCAATCAATAAATGCATAAATAAATAAATAAATAATAAAATTTAAATCCATTATTAAATTACTCCTATAAATAAAATTTTAACCCAGATGACTTGTGTGGTGAATTTTTTAAATAGTAAAGAAGAAATTATATGACCTCTCTCATAAAACAAAAAAATAAGAAAAAGTCCTCAGTATACTGTATAATGCTAACATTAGCTTAACACTAAAACCTGATGAAAGAAAGAAATGTATTTTATTATTCCATAAATTTCTGAAAAGAATACAATTAATCAATAATAGAAAAATATACCAAGTGACTTTTTTCTAAAGAGGCAAAATTCATTTAGCATTGAAAATTTAATATAATTGAGTAAATTAAGAAAATAAAATGAAATAAATCTATGATTATTTTTGTAGATGCAAAATTACACCTAATAAATTTCAAACTTTTTCATTATTTTAAAACAAAACTCTTACCAAATTAGAAATGGAATCTGGTAAATCTTTTTTTTTAATATATTGCATATTGTTATCTTCCAAGTTGTTCAGATTACAAGATATAGGCATGAAAAAATGATCAAACAACCTAACAATGCAAGCACAAACTGTTCTTTTTGATGAACTAACAGAGATTAGTAGTAGTATTATCTGTATATATATGTATATATATATATATGAATATCTGGTAAATCTTATTGACAAAACTCATATCAATCAGCATTTCTAACACCCACAATTTAAAGGAGTACAGGTATTTTAGATTGGCTGGTGTTTTAAAGGGATTCAATCCATGGTTGTCTTGTTTCAAGATAGAAATATCATGGTGGAAGGGTGTGGTGGAGCAAAGCTACTTAATTTGTGTTGGCTGGGAAGCAGATCAGTGGAACAGCACCACAGAAGAAGGGGAAGGGACCAGATATAGACCTGAAGGCCAAGCATCCATAACGCACCAAGACTACTTCCAAAAGTGTGCTCCACCATCCCCCAGAAAAACCCTAAAGTTCCACCTTAACTGCTATAAAACTATACTTGAAACTCAAAACACTTACAGTATGCTACAAACTTCATAATGTAGTATTAAAACATTTCCCCATATCAGTGCTATGGTCTAAATGTATATGTTCACCACGCCATTCATATGTCGAAATCTAATCTCCAATGCAATTGTATTGTGAGGTAAGGCTGTTAGGATATGATCAGGTCATAAGAACAAAATTCACATGCACATAACTAGTGTCCTTTATTTTTTTTTTATTTTAAACAGAGTAAAACAATACAAAACAGAACATAACAGAACAAAACAAATCAGAAAAGAACAATGCAAGTAACACACAATCTCACAACAAGACAACAGGAAATCAACAGTGGCTACCATAAGGTCTCTTGTTTTCTTCATAATAGCTGTCCATACCTTCACACATAGTACAACCCAACAAAACAAAATAGTATAAAACCAGTCAAAACAATAGAAAGAGAGCATTATGGGACTTCAAAACAAGTCAATAGGCAATCAACAATGGCTTCCCTAGTGTCTCTTGTTCTATTCAAAATAGCTTCCATACCCTCATATACAGTGAAATGAAGCCAGGGATGTAGCTCAGTGGCCTAAACACCTGCCTAGCAAGCATGAGGTTGAGAGTTCGATTCTTGGTGCTGGAGAAAAAAAAAAATCAAAACTAAGCACAGTGAAATGAAATAATAAGAAAATGGACTAAAACCAATCAAAACAAAAGAATGAAAGCATTACAGGACTTTAAAACCAGATAACAGGAAATGAACCATGGTTACTATAATATCTCTTTTTCTTTAAAATAACTGTTCATACCATCACATATAATAAAATCAAACAAAATAAAACAGTAATACCAATTAGATGGAAGGATGAAAGCATTATAGGACTACAAAACGAGTTAATTGGAAACAAGCCATGATTACCATAATACATCCCATTATGTTCAAACTAACTGCCCATATCATCTGACACAGTAAAATCTAACAAAACAAGGCAGAGCAGAACCAAGCCTACCAAAATTGTGAAAACATTGTAAGAGTTCAAGACAAGACAGTAAGAAATTAATATTGGTTACCACTTTCATTTCCTACGTGTTTCCTCCCCTATCACTTTTATATCTATTGTGTTTTTGGGTCCCACTAACTCCTGTTTCTTTATAATAGTTTTCACCCGTATGAGTTCAAACTCTTTTACTCATGAACATGATCTCCAGTTGCCACCAAAGAACCTCAAGATTATCCTACTTTGTAGCTGGGTAGCTTTCCATTGTTTGAAAATGCTATTCTTTCTTATCCGTTCTGTGGTTGCTGGGCTAATTATCCTTGTTTTTTTCTGGTCTTCTGTCACACGGAACAATTCTTTTCTCCCTTTTGATTTTCAGTCTATGAATTTCCTTTTGAGTTAAATGTGTTTCTTGTATGCAGTATATTAATGGATCTTGTTTCTTTACATTTCTTTTTATTGCTGAATTGAGGCCATCTACATTACTGGTCACAATCAGCAAACATTGGTTTGTCTCTGCCATGCTATTACTGTTGGGCTTCTGCTTTTCCTCTTCATTCAGTTGCCTGTATTGTTTGGGAATCCTCCTCTGCTGCTGTTCCTGGAACCATGGTCTTCTTTATCTCTCTCTGGAGTGTCTTTCAGCACTCTCTGTAGGGTTGGTTTGGTGGTCATGAATTCCTTCAGTTGTTCTTTATCATGGAAGTATCTTGTTTTCCCATCCATTTTGAAAGATAGTTTTGCAGGGTACATCAATCTGGGTGGGAAGTTGTTCTCTTTCAGGATTTGAACTACTTCACTCCAAACTCTTCTTGACTTGATGGTTTGTGTTGAGAAGTCTGTTGTGATTCTGATGGGTTTTCCTTTATAGGTGATCTGTTTCTTTTCTCTAACAGTTTTCAATACTCTGTTCTTGTGCTGAATTTCTGGGATCTTGATTATTATATGTCCAGGTATAGATCTCCTTTGGTTATGGCTAGTTGGGGTTCTATATGCCTCAGTTATCCATATACCAGATCCTTTTTCTATGTTTGGGAAGTTTTCTGCCATTATATCTGTAAATAGCATTTTTATTTCATTTGTGTTGATCGCGGCTTCTTCATTAAGGCCTACCACTCTTGAATTGTTTCTCTTCATATCATACTGCAGCCATTGAATTATTTCCTGATTCCTTGCTATTTTAAAAAAATCTTTCCTTTTGTGATCGCTAGCTGCAATCCTGTCTTCAAGGTCTGAAAGCCTACCTTCAGTCTCTTTCAAGTGGTTTTGCCAGCTTTCGATCAAATTTTTAATTTCCTGGACATCTTTTTGAATCTGTTTCATGCATTGTAATTCCTTTCTATAGTGTTCATTCAAGGTTTCCAACATTTTCTTATGCTCTTCTTTTTTAATGTAAGTCCTCTTTAGATATGCTTAGGAATTCTTTCATTATGTTTTTCATTTCTTCTTTCACCTGAGATATTATTTCTGATCTGATTACTTTTTC
>RJWT010005059.1:0-31775 GCA_004365215.1 Cuniculus paca
GCTTTGTAGGTCATGGCATATTGGCACCTGAACATGGACCAGGGTAGGAGGAAATAGTGTATGAGGGGACACTTCTCATTTGCATGCAACAGGGAGAGAAGTGCATTGGTAGTGGTCAATATTCATCACTGGGGTGAACTGATATTGACATCATCAGGTGTTAAGCCTGGGTCATTGAAAAAAGGGTTCACTAGGGCAAGAATGTGAAATAGGCTTAAGAGCGGCCAAAGAGGCTGGAGATTTAGCTCAGCAGCACAAGCACCTGCCTGATAAGCACAACATCATGAGAGAGAGAGAGAGAGAGAGAGAGAGAGAGAGAGAGAGAGAGAGAGAGAGAGACAGGCCAAAGAGACAGATAGACTTAAGAGAAGCCAAAGATGGAGAAATAGGCCTGAGAGAAGTCAAAGAGAGAAATAGGTTTACAGATGTATATAGATGAATATAAATATATAGAAATGTTTGTTGTATACTTGATTCCTGTATTTACTTTTCTTTTGTGGATTTTGATTAGAAACTGTCTTGATGATTGTGGGCTTGTTGGGATGGCCACAAGGAAACTGGCTTGGAGCAATATTTTAAAGTCAAGTCCCAAGCAAGGAAGAGATGGCAGAGTAACGGAAACTCCAATAAAGTTTAAGAAGCCTTGTAAGCTTGCTCAATTAGATACGGAAGGAGAGATAGGGGATAACTCTTCCCTGGAAGAGGAGAGATTTGCTGCAAATTCCTTTTACAATACCTGATATTTTTAATTGAGCCACAAGCCAGCTATCTACACCTTTTCAGCTCAGAGAAATTTTGCTGCATCACAGGTTAACAGTTTTACCTCTAAGGGAGTAGAGCTTGAAAGTTTTCTGCCTGAATATAAATTACTGAATATTACGATGGTCTAACATGGCGGAAGGCCAAATCAATGACAGTTTATCTCCCTGATGACCACTTCCTCCTCCTTCCCCTTCAGCCCTGATTACAACTTCCTCTTTGCTTTCCTGCAATCACAAAAACTCCAATCAGTTCCTCACATGTCATCAATCCTTGCCCCAAACCCCGCCTCTGGCTGGAGAAGAAGCCCAGCGCCAGAGCTGTGCACTCTCTCCATGTCCTCAATAAAGGCATCCTTTTTCTTTCTTTTTGCATCTCTATTGTGCGTCCCCCCCCAAAAAAACACCCTAGCAGAGTCATCTTCTCCATCTCCCTTGCAGTTGGCACTGAAAGAAGTCAGACAGGTGGGGGAGTACATGGAGGGTTTTTAGCATATCTACCAGTTATGGTTACTAAACTTTGAATCCCCAGTTGTCCCAGACAAAGTAGAATCACTCAAGTCATCAGTTCACAGCCTAAAGGAAAGGGAATAAACAAAGCCACTTGTTTTCACTGTGGGGTGCAGGGGGCATTTTGGCAAAAGTTGTGCTCCTAAACCTGTGGGGACAGCAAAGCCTCCAACTATCCTTTCAACAAAACCTTCCACTCTTTGTCCAAAGTGTGGACGATGATATCACTGGGTCACTTGATATAAATTTAAAACTGAGGCAGAAGGCCTGCCTGTTCCAGAAAAACCTGTAGTGGTGCCTGCCTCGGCCCCACCAAACCATGGAGGTGTTTTCCTCCATTCCTCTCCAGCCCCATTTGCCTTGGGTTTTATAAAACTTCTAAGATGACAGATTATGGCCCCAAATGATTAGAAAGAAATAGCTAAAACATGTTTAAATCCAGGCAATTGTTTGATGTGGTAAGGAAGTTCTTTGAATTGTGCACAGATCAGGTCTTTTGCCATGCTGCTCAGAATTTAGCCATTATAAAAGATATGTTAATAAGTGAGTGGTCTTTGCTGCTACAGGCAGTCAACTTGTTTTTGGTATGCAAATATTTGCTCAATTTAGAATAGCAACAATAAGGGTGTGGAGGAAACTTCCTTCACCAGGAAAACCCCCATTGTTTTGACTTCTAGTCCTCAGGGTCTAATACCATTTCAGGATTTTACCTTTAAAATGCAAATAAATGGTGTAAGGCACTGAGAACTTCCTTGGGACAGGCTGGCCCTGCCTGGCTTGGTGAGGGGGGACCTGCGCCTTGGAGCTGGGGTTTGCAAACTCCATGGGCTGCCTAATCTTTCATTGGCCTGCTCACCAGTGATGCTGCAGCATTCAGCCCAAGGCCAAGAAGGTGGGACACGGCTCCAGAAAGATGGGGTACAGCGGTGGCACACCCAAGTCACCTCAGTTTTTCCCATCACCTGCATGCATGCTTTATGCATCAAAAGTTTATAAAGCACCAGCAGTGGCACTGCCAGCACTCAAACCCCCAGCAGCAGCAGGGTTTCCAGGCCAGAGGGGGAGGGCAACTTGCTCACCAAGCCTGGGTTCAACTGGCAGTGACTGTGGCCACATACGCATGCCCCCAGGGTGGCCCAGGATTTCCCCACAGCCTGCCTGCACATCTGTCAGCCACACCCAATGCCTCAAGGTGGGGAGATGGAAGCCTCACCCCAAGGAGATGATAACCAAACAGCAAACAGCCCTGGGTGCCTAAATAGTTAAAGGTGCTCACAATATAAATTTCAAAAACAAAATGGGGAATTTACCTCATAATAGATTTCACTTGGCAGCATATACCATTTAAATTTTTAAAATTCTAACAAAGGTGTAACTGCCACAGCAGAAAGACAGTGCAATCAAAAGAAAGGCTAAAAAAAGTCCTTTGAAAAGATATTGATACTAGACAATAAAAGAATGTAGTTCAGTGCTAATTTGGGGTTGAAGGTATGTTTATGTTTTTCCAAGAAATGCTAAATGACCCATCTGGGTGCCAGAGCACGCTGTCCGGCTTTATCATGGAGTCAAACCCAGAAAGGAATTGATTCTACTTCTCAAGATGCTGATGCTCAGTCTTATTGTTACAGACAGCTGAGTTAGTTAGAAATATAGGCAGTCAGACAGGGCTGGGCCCTTGAAGGAGTCAGTGCAGAAGACCAGGTATGTTGCAACCTCAGAGGAGACAGACACCTCTGCCCTGGGCCAGACCTCAAGACAAAAGGAAAAACAAAGGCAACCACACCCCAAGTATAGACAGCAGGGATTGATATTCTAAATAGGCATGGATCACCTTGAGGAAGCCAGAAGGAGTCATTAACCCAATACCTTACCAGCAAAGACCCTGTTCTGTTTTCATGTCCACTTGCTATGTGAATCATTTCCTCATTTGATTCCAATTTAATCAATTTTACCTGAGCAATTACACTCATAACCTTATTGGTTGACCATAGTTCTGTCCCACTTCATGCCTGCCTGCCTTTTGAGTTCCCATGTTTTCCCCATCTTGAACCCATCTCACCTCATGGTTTTGTTCTATAAAAGTCCCTAGAAAAGACAGTTTTTCACAATGCACTTGGGACCCCTTCTGTCTTTCTCTGAATAAACATATTTTGCTCTTAACCTCCATTGTTCCTAAAATTTATTCTTTGATTTTGGAGAACACGAACTCCTACTGGACATCTAGTAGGCTGGGAGTTTCATTCCCCTCTATCATTATGACAGTGATGCCTCAGTTAATGATGCCACAAACAACAGACAAGGATGGGGTTAGATCAGACCTGGAGCCAACTGAAAGAACTGACACAGGACACCCAGGAGATGATCACCAAAAACAAAACCAAAGGTCTAAATAGGTAATAAAAGTATACAGCGATGACTAAAATAAAAGTTTAATGAAAGTAGGGGACACAAAATTTGCTAGCATTCTCAAGCTAAAATACAAAAATATATGTTAATTATTGCAACAATTTGTCTTTTGCAAATTCTTTTTACAAGAGATCTCTGCTAATTGACCTATAATGATTCTGACTAGTCAACTTATAGTTAAAAATTCTAAATTTGTAAAAAAAAATTACTGTAATTCAATTTGGCTAAAAATACATTTGAGTGCCCTCTGATTTTGCAAGGTGTTTGTCAGTCTGCCTGTGTATCTGTTGTCTGTCCAGTCTGTTTGTAAGCAGTTGTTGAGAGTCAACTGAGCTGGTGGTCTTTCACATTTGTGGAGCCAAAAGTACAAGTGCTTGTACAGGACTGCCCAAGTGGCATGTGGCACTTGAGAAATGCCCTGAGGGGATGGGATGCTGGAGATGGACAGGTGTTTTAGCCTCCAGAACACTGGGGATAAGAAACGAGCTAGGCAAAGGGGCATGAAACAAGTGTATAAATAGTCCTCCTGAGAACTAAGTGAGTTCTCACAGACACCGAGAAGCTGTGTGCTTGTTTCTATATCTGTCCCAATCTGTACAGATCGTCTGCCCATGTTTGCCTATTCTGTAAACAACTGTTCTTTTTTATCTCAGCTCAACAATCTTTTCTCTTTTCCTTTTTCTTTTGCATTTTCAGATCATTTAATCCAGGCTTATTTAGGTTATAAATTTAGAAATCATGCTTCCACCTGGGCTGCCAGCTGGTCAAAATGATGCTAAAATTAGTTATGTAAATGTAATATATATTGTTTATTATTGACTTGAGAATCTCTCATTGTTTAAAAAATTAATGGGTTAAATATTATGATTGGGTTTTTATAAATCATCATCAAAAATTAAATTATTATTAAGGTAATTAAATAAAAATCCCTTAGGGTTGGGATTATTGGACAGGACTCCAACTGATAAATAAGAAAGCAGCTACCTGGTAACATTTAACCAGTTCTTGTTAATTGATCAGAGGCCCTAATGATCCTTGTAGCCTTAGGGGAGACACCCCAACTGAAGTGATAAAAAATATTATTGTAATATGTTCATATTGGTCATCACCAAAAGAAATAACACACTAAGGTTTTTGATTTAAAGATGCCCATACAAAGGTTTCACATAGTTATGACAAATGCTAGTTGTTAACCTCATGGTGTATTCATGTAGTTGTGCTTCCAGATGTACAGGTCTTCAAAAATGTAAAACATGGTTTGTTTATGGTGACAGAATTTTGTTTCAGATTCAGACCTCTGCCTTCAACAAATGCTTATGAGCTGTACATCCCACTAAGGGTCAACGAGTTAGGTAAAAGTTTTTATGTATTAGATAGGTATGATTGACTAGAGATATTTTATGTCAAAAATGCAAATTCAAGTGTGTTGCAAAATGTTGTCATGATTGTCAGACTATATTAGGTATGGTTTCAATTTCTCATATCTGTGTAAAATATGCAACTGTTTGTTAATATTCCATAGGTATTCAAATGTTAAAACATCCATGGTTAATAGGAAATAATAGCTCCATTTAATGTTCTAAAGGTGTTTCATGTTTGGATAAGATAATAATGTTGAACTTACTGCCTCTACTAAATGGTGCTGTTATCCATCTTTTCTTCTGGATGTTCAACAACTGAGGATTAGAGACCAAAAATTAGAGAAATAGGTGGGCTAAAAGGACAGCCAATATTTTGGCCCTTCCCCTCCAAGGTCAGTGAGGACCCAAGACGTAAGAGAACCACTGCTGCATCATCCTATACTCAGTGAGTCTCTGGTCTTCTAACCAAGAAGATTGTGAGACCACAGGGGAAAGTGATCATCAGTGTGTGGTGTGCCTAAGGAGAGACACCAGTAGAAAAAGTATTTCAAGCTTTCATAGAAAGCAACTTGGTCAAGCACCAGCCATCATGGCTCATCCAGATGGCTGACGCTGACATTGGAGCTAAGAGGTGCTATGCGTGGTTCCAAGGTAATTTATGAGGAGACTTAACTGACCTTAATAGGTAGCAAGAGATTAATTAAATTTAATACAGGTCTCACCTTAACTTGATCTTGAACATCCTGCAAAAAAGTATAACTTTAATGCCATAGTAATGTGTTAGCTATAAAAAAAGCTCAAATCACTAACCCTTCTGGAAATTGTTGGCTACACTGGTAATTAACTACTGCTATGGATTAATGGACTGCACAGGGTTTAAATTGTGGGAGTTCTCTTAACACAGCTCCTCCAGCTTCAACAGACCTCCTATCCTGTGCAACGACAAAACAAAGGGAGGGATGTGTTGGGAGCCATTGAAGCTGGAAATTGACCATGCGTGCAAATGAGGAGGGCATGGCCATCCCAAGGAGAAAGGGCACCCAGGGCAAACCACATGAAGAGGCTGCTTCAACCCAGAGAACACCTAGCCCTAAGACAATCCACAGAGTGGATTGCTAGGACAACAGGGTGTCATGTGACATTAAGTTACTAAAATGTATAAATAAATGTCCCTGCAGTGAGGGAGCAGTTCCTTTCCTCCCATCAGAAGAGTAAAGGCTCCACCTCATCCCAACTTTGTCTCTTTATTTTCTCATCCCCCCACTGCCCTTTCCCCCTGGAAAACATCTGGAGATGCATGGGTTGCGGCAACTCAAAAGTTAAGTGAGGAAAGGTTTATTTGGCTCACAGTTTGTAGAGGTTTCAGTCTAAAATTGGCTGACTCCAAGACAGGATGGCATGTGACAGAGGGGCAACCATTCATGACAGCAAAAGAAAGCAAAACCAGCAAAGGAATGGAGTGGGACAAGACTTTTTCTTTCATTTATATTGTATGCAGGCTACCCAGCCTAGGGCAGATGTAGTACTCACACACCTAATCCTAGCCAGAATTATGCAAAACCAATCAGTAGACTGATTCACTAATCACTCATTCTTAATCCCAGCACCACACACAATAGATTCAGCCGCATCCGAAAAAGCCCTATGACTGCATGAGGCTTTGAAAGAACATCTATACACAAACCTTAACAACAACGCTTACACAACCTTTTAAAATTAAGAATTTGCACCCCTCATTAAAATTATCCATGTGTTTCCCTTCCCCAGGATTCACAAGGGAAGGAGTAGTGTGCAGCATGACAGTAAAGATGTTCAGGCCATGAATAGTGGTCAGATTCCAAAAGTCTCTTGAAGGAAAAGACAACAGGCTAATCCAATTTGGATTGCAAGACAATGAGAAAAAGGAGACAAAGTAACTCCCAGTTATAACAAGATATAATAGATTCTAGAAAAAGCATTCTGCTAAATCAAGAGAATACAGAGTCCTACAAAACCACAGCTAGAAGGAACAACAGTCCAGTTTTAGCTATGTTAAATTGGATCTCTGTTAGAAATCCAGGTGGAACATTTAAGGAGTTGTGTACGTAATTCTAGCCTCCAAGAAAGAGATCCGAGCTGGAGATAAATTCAAGGAGTCATTGGTGTATGGATTGTCTTTAAAGCATCAAGCTTGATGAGATCTTGAGTGGAGAATTTGGGTGGGAAAGGACAGAGGAGGACGGTCCCTATCTTAAAGCAACTGTGAGCAAGAGACTGGAAGAGCAGCAGGAACAAGTGCAGCCCAATAAGGCAGCATCAAGAGCCTCAGGGAGACCAGCCAGGTGTGAGGGGTGTCTTAGAGGGTAAGAGAGAGCGGTGCACCGGGAAGGAAGGAGTGCACAGTTCTTCCAAATCAGGACTCAGACTCAGCCATCAAAGTTCCTAGGAGCCCGTACCTCATGCAGTGGAGGTGGTAGGGTGAGCAGCTGCAACAGAAAATAGTGAGAGCAATTAGACACAAAAGGGATAGGGAATTCTTTTAAGACATTTGATTAATAGGGAACATAGGGACAGGGCAGTAATTGGTAGGAAAAATGGATCTGCCAACCTATGCTTTGTGAGATGCTATAAATAGAATTTTTGTATTGTGGTGTGAAGGAATGAATAGAGGGAGAAAACACAATAAGATGGGTGAGGGCAATGGGAACAATACGGGAGCAGTGTCTGTAAATATACAAAGTGGGCCAAGATCTAGGGGCAAGTGGACTGAGTGATTTTGTAAACCCACAGTGGGAACTGATTTACAAAAACACATAGAGACTCCAAATCCACAGCTACAGGAGATCCTGGGTGGAGTAATGCCATTCAGAAGTTACCTTCTGATTCCTTCATTGTCCTCAGTAATGGAGACAGCACAGTCATCACCTGAGGATGAGGGGGGAGATAGAGAAGGTAAGATTTGAGTGCAGAGAAGACATAAAGCAGAAGTCTAGAGGATGGGTAAGGAAAATAGAGTACATTATCTTAAGGCTCATGAAGATGGCTATGTAACTGTCAGAATGCAGCTCTGCTTATAATTAACAGTGTATAATAATGTCACTCCTCAGCTTGGTTGTGGCTTTGCTTCTCAGTGTCAACGCATGGTGGAGTTGATCTTCAAGGCTGTGTCTCTCTCAGTATCTGGAAACACAAAGAACCAAAGCAAGGGAGGGTTTAGTAGCCACAGGCCTTTAGAAATTGTGTAATTCTTCTTACTAAGGAGCGCAAGGGTTGAAACCTAAAAAGAAAGCAATATGGAAGAAATCAAAGTTCTCAAGGCATAAAAAAATTTAGGGAAAAAAATTCTCCTGCTAGATTGTGGAATATAAAGCTGCTAACTTATGCTTAAAAACACGACTAAGGGGGATTACATACCAGCCCATAGAAGAAAAAAATTGAAAACAGAGTATTAGACATCATGGTGGTCCTAAATTTCCCACCTCACAGGACCAGCAGCTGGTCTCTCAGTGGCACTCTCTACCTCAGGTCTGCAGCTTTTTTGGTTAAAAACACTGCCGCTGAAACACCATCCTTCTCCTACTTCAGACATCTCATTCTCTGGTTTTCCCCAAAGAAATAACCTTTTCAATTATTATACAGAAAAATGCAAATCTTGTTGTTCTACAAAAATCTGAATCACCAGTGCCAGGAAACCTTGCCTCTCATTACCAAACCGACCAATGAATGCAGCATTTTCAGAGTACTATTTATGCAATCTCAGGGAGGAGCTGTTTAAACTACCTTTTCATTTCCTTATCACAGTATCACTTAGAACTACTATAATAAAAGGTTCTACAGTTTGCTTCTCCCGTGAGAGAGCAAGGTCTTTGAAGTCAGGTGCTGTGATTTTTTTCACCACTGCTCTCTCTAATATGAAACTGTTTGCTCCTGGCTTATATTTACACAAATTAATTCCACATTCATTACAGATCTAAATGTATAAGAAAAACAATAAAAGGTCTCAAGGAAAATAGGAGGTTATTGGTATGCCCTTGGGGTAACTAAAGAATTCTTAAAAATAGGACTCAAAGGGCTGGGGATCTAGCTCAGCAGCCTAAGAGCCTGCCTGGCAAGCACAAGGTCATGAGTTCAATCCCCGGTGCCACAAAAAAAAAAAAAATAGGACTCAAAAAATATTTGGTATAAAAGCAAAATCCAAAAATTGAATTTATTATAATCAAGAGCTTTCATGAAAATATACCATTTGTGGAGTCAAAGAGCAAACCTCATATTGGAAAAAAATATTTGAAATTCACATGATACTAAGCATGAGTGCCCACAATGTATGTATAAGCTTCTACAAATCAACACAAAAGACAGACAACCCTATAGAACTATAGCCTAGAGAATGGAATAGGAAATTCAGGAAAGAGGCAATTCAAATTACCAATGTACATATAAAAAGCCCCACATCATTAGTCATAGTTCCCTATGACTCTCTATACAACTTAAATTCAAGTGGGACTCTATTATGCACCAGCCAGAATTATTAAATTACACATCTCCAAATTTCAGTAATGTGAAATAGGGTAGACGAAGTTCAGCTCCAACTCTATGGCTGGTGGAAACCAGTGATCTCCCCTAAAATGGAAAAATTATATATATATATATATATATGCAATATCACCAAGACGTTCTTCTGGGTATCTATCTAATCATAAGAAGAACAATTTGTTCAACAAAACATTTGTAAGAATGCTTGTAGCAATATTCTTCAAAATAACTCCAAAGGTGATTTGTATTTCAAAATAAAAGCTATGTTTTAGTGAAATTCACTACTATTGCATTTGTTTAATAGCACCTAAGATTCCAGAATTATTTTCTAAATGAAGAAATGGCAGCACTATGAGCAACCAATTTATTTGAGTATTATCTTAAATAATGAGTAAGCTTGAAAGGCACAATCCTCTGACAAGAGAGTTTGAGATGCTCTCTTCCTCTGGAATATTACACTGAGAGTTCAAAGCTGATTACATTTACCGGCCTTTCTTTCTTTCTCTCCCTTTCTTCCTTCCTTTCTTTCTTTCTCTCTCTCTCTTTCTTTCTTTCTTTCTTTCTTTCTTTCTTTCTTTCTTTCTTTCTTTCTTTCTTTCTTTCTTCCTTCCTTCCTTCCTTCCCTCCTTCCTTCCCTCCTTCCTTCCTTTCTTTCTTTCCTTCTTTCTTTCTTCTTTCTTTCCACTTTTAGAGCTCTATTTCTTAATAAAGTATTATAAGAATTTTTAAATTATTTCCCTGGCCGTTACAGACTTGACATTAAAAGATCTTATTGCAATAGTGAAAATATCTCCAGTGTGAAAGGCTGTGAACTATAATGGGGTCATGACTTCATAGTATTTACCAGTCATTGTATACTTAATTTGCTGTGCACTTTGAGAAATCTCAACTATGAAAATTATCTGAGCCAGAATTCTATTCTCTCCTATATTAGTCATATGTGATTAATGTGAAGTGAAATATCATTAAATAATCTTAATGCAGGTGTATGGATTAAAGCTACTCTAGAGGCCTCATGAAACAAACATTGACAAATGATGCGCAAGCTTAAGTTTGCACAAGCAATTAATCTGTCATTCTGCAGTTAAAATTAATGATTACACTCAGATTTACAAGACTGACTTAAAATACACCCAACCATTAACACACTGCATTTCTACAAAATTATTTTTGAGAACGATATTATTTATTTAATACAATAATGAGTACAAAAAGAAAGAATAAATCTGTTTCAATTTTACTTGCTTCAACTTGTAGATGCACTAGTTATTTTTTAAATGCTAGAGATATTAAATGTAATATTTACCTTGATTCTCAGACCTTTTGCAGAATAGTTTCATCCTCACAGTTGGAGCTGGGATATGTGTTCTTAAATTTTTTTTTTTTTTTTTTTGCGGTGCCGGGGATTGAACTCACGACCTTGCGCTTGCTGGGCAGGCGCTTAGACCGCTGAGCTAGATCCCCAGCCCTATTTTTTGAGACAGGGTCTCAACTGTGCCGTTCAGGCTGGCCTTGAGCTCACTTTGTAGCCCAGGCTGGTCTCGAACTCACAACGATCCGCCTGTCTCAGCCTCCTGAGTGCTGGGATTACAAGCGTGAGCCACCACGCCCGGCTTGTGTTCTTAAATTTTAACCGCAGTTCCTACCATGACTTTCTTATGGACAGTATATTCAGAGGTTCCTATTCTATTATCTGAATTTACTTACAGAATGAGTAAATACAAGAGACTTGGTAGAAAGATTTCAAAGTCAGACACCTGAGAGCCACACTGCAGACCATCTCTTCTGTCACCGTGCCTTGTGGAGTTATTTGAAGAACTTTAGACAAGTGGATAATTGTCTTGCTTGTCAGAGATTTTGTAACTTATCTGCAACTTACAATGTTTAGGTAACCTTTTCTGTTTAAAAGTATGAGTTTATAATAAAAATTATTTAAACAATATCCAGAACAACAAGAATTTTTATTTATTAAGTGTTTATTTCATTCTAGGCAATGTTTTTGGCTCTTTGAATATATTACCTTATTGAAATACTTATTATATTTCCTCATTATAGCTAACAATAAAGAGAAATAATGTGACTAAGGACAATATTGGGATAAGTATGATGACCGATGAAGCATATTCAGAAAATAGAATCTTGAGATAGAAACGTCAGTGATTTGTATGAAACAATGTTTTGTGCAAGTACACCCTCACTTTTTTTGTCTGCAGTTTAGAAAATTGTACTTTTAGTTGCTTGTTTTGGAAGATGCGAGGGATCATTTAATATGCATTTAATACCGTATCATCCTTTTTGTTGAAATCAGTGTTCCAATTGGTTGTCAACATTTGTTTCCTGCAGAAATACTTGGATATAAATGGAAAATGAAGGAGAATTTAATGAGACACTATGAAACCTGAAGATTAGACAGACAACATGAGTAGGCCCATAGATTAACAATTAATAAATGATATAAATTGCATTTCAATCTTTATTCTTTTTGAGTTTCAATTTCATTAATTTCCGTTGACATATTGCTTCGAGTACACTAAATTTTTTTTGCATCTAATGATGATTTTTTATTGAGTCTAAAGATTAGTCTGTTAAATGTATTCTTTAACTGTGTTATACAGGAATTGTTATTTGTTTGTTTAGCACTCTATCTGACTCTTACAATATCCATCTTGCTCCTGAAATCACCCATCTCTTCATGCAAGATGTCAACCTTTTCCCCTGGAACGTTTAACACGTTACATTTAGTTTAAGATTTCCCGACTCACTAATGTAATAACTAGAAAACCTCTAAATCTGGTTCTACTGATCATTCTGTTTCTTGAAACTTTTTTCTTCTTTTCTTTTTTGCTTATTACTTTTAATTAAATTTCAGATATTTTGAACCCAAGACTGAAACAGAAATGTATATACATATATATATATATATATGTGTGCATAAACAATGAAATTCTGAGAAAATACAATTTCTCCTGCACTTTCAATGGGGACAGTCTGTACAGCAAAAGGCAGAGTAATAGAAGAACAAATTTACTAGTGCATGTAATGCACTGCATAAAGGAGAAACTTCAATTAAATGCAATTTAAAGCAGGAACTTCAAATTTGACTTACATAATACCTTCAAAGAGGGAAAATAAATTTGTAGAGATGTTGCAGGATGAAAGAAACATTCCACCTCTCCCGAGGTCAAGAAACTGTGGGTCAGTAAATATATAGAGAGAAACTAATAGGATCCTTTTTTCAGACCACTCTTATGCCATTGCTAGGCTGATAAGGGTTATCATCAGCAAAGGAGAATATATTTTCTGTCTTGGGGTAGAAAAGCTCCAGATAGAGAGGAGTTTTCTTCTTGTTGCTCCTAAATTGCTTTGAGCTCAAACATTATTTCAGTATCAAAGAGGAATATTTGGGGTGACACACTCATAGAAGTGCTTCTTCGGTTGTGCTGTCAGTGTGGGACAGTTGGGTCAAGCAAGTCAGAAGTTGAGTTCTACTTGGGTTTAGCGATTGGTAAGGCTACTTTTCCTCATTTAGCTCTGTCTACAGTTTCTTCTGGAAGTGAGTACCTTGGACTTAGAGTCAGAGTGGAGTGATGGGGTGTTTTTCCCTATGTTCCTGCTATATGTTTCCAGACATCCCTATGTGCCTGGCAGGTAAGCCTCGATCTACACTCTGGCCTCTTGCAGGGGTCCATTGCTCCACTTGGCTGGTCAGACCTTGATGACAGACTGAAACAGAAGCTCTCCACAGTCCTGTTCCGCTCTGAACTTTAGGCAGCCCCGAGTCCAGAAGTGGAATTTCTCACTGATTCTGACCATCTTCTTCATGGTAGCTAAACACTTCCTCGCATCTTTGGTGGATCTCTTGTGCTAGGAGATTTCTTACTCTTGAGTGTGTGTGTGTGTGTGTGTGTGTGTGTGTGTGTGTGTGTGTTAGTAGGAGACTTTCAGTGTATTGATGAAGCGTTTTCTCCTGAAATGATTTCCTGCCCCTCTTCCAGGGGTAGAATATTGTTTGTCTTTATTCTTTCCTTGTCCTGAGTGGGTCTGCATCTGTGCTTTGAGGTGCCATTGCTTGTTAGACCAGCCAAGGGGCGTTCCACTGCATGTATTGTTTTCTCTACTTTTGCCACTTACAGTCTTTCTGTTCCTGTCCATCACCTTTCCCAAGGCCCCATGGAGGGTCAAGAGGAAGCAGCTATAGCGATGCAGAATTCCACTGTGTCTGGGTCTCCGAGGAATTGTATTTTCTCCAGCCACTTCTTATTTAAACTTCAACAATGTGTGAAGAACTTTGGCTAGCTTCATAGCTGCTTAGAGTGTCTCTGGCCTCCCTCCAACCATAGGCTGTCACTTTGCTATTTCCCCTTCCTCTTTTGGTTGTCCAACTTGCTTTAGATTTTAGGCCACTTGTTGCCCTATGATCTCAAATGAATTAAAGGAAAGATATCACTGTGTACACTGTTTGTTATTTGTGGTAGCATCATTTTTTCCCCACATTTCTTTAACTGAAGCAGAAGTAGAATTTAAGATAAATGATATTTTAATTAAAACCTCCCACTTAAAAACATATGCTGTTTTCTGTCCTCTCTGCCTAGTTCCTGAGAGTGTCCTAATTGAGCATCTGTTAAAATCTTGTACTGGAATGACCGCTGTACTCTTGATTACTCATCAAACTTCAGATTTAATTTTTTAAAATTATCTTCACACATGCAGAGTTTGACATAAATCTACAAATGTGATCTCACACACTGAGTTTTTGCAACAAACTATTACAGGTTACCTATCAATTACCAATGTATGGCAGTGGTCTCTGTGTCTGTCTCTGTCTCTCTCCCTCTCTCTCTATATCTCTCTCTCTTTCTCTTCCTTACAGTACTGAGGATTGAATCCAGAGGCTTCGTACTAAGCTTCACTTACAGTCCTTTTTACATGTTGTATTTTTTTATTTTAAAGAGAATTTAAAAAACAATAAAAATGATACAGAATTTCAAGCAAGATAATAGGAAATTAAACAATGGTTATTATGTTGCCTATTGCTGTCTTCAAAATAGATGCTCAGATTACCAGATATAGGCATGCAAAATTGATCAAACAATATAAGCACTAACTTTCAATGAACTAATAGAATGAGCAGTACAATTATCTTAGCTATCTTGTATATATATATATATATATATATATGAACATAAAATGATTTAAACATTCATATATATATATACATTTTTTCTTCTTTTCTTCTTTCCCTCATTCAAGTTGTTCTTTCCTTTTGAGCAGTTTCTTTCCCTTTCACAATATCTATTGTGCCTTTTGGATCTTATTTTACTCTTTTAGTTTCTTACACTAGGGTGACAATATGATGTTTAAACTTGTGAATCTGATTTATTTCACTCATGAGTATGGTCTCTAGTTGCATCCATTTACCTATTAAGGTCTTCAGTTTATTTTTCTTTATAACTGAGTAGTACTCTATTGTATAAAAATACATCTTTTTTATCCATTCTTTGGTTGATGGGCACTTGGGTTGTTTCCAAGATTTGTCTATCACAAATTGTGCTGCTATAACACGGGTGCACATCTATCACTGTGGTTTGATGTTTTCAGTTCTTCTAGGAAAATGCCCAGAAGCAGGATAGCTGGATCAAATGGAATCACTAATCCTACTTTTTTGAGGAATCTCCACACTGATTTCCACAGTGTTTGCACCAGTCTACACTTTCCTAAACAGTGGAGAAGCGCTCCTTTATCCCCACAGCCCCACCAGCACTTGTTATTGGTTGATTGTTTGATGATAGCCATTCTTTAAGGGTGAGAGGGAATCTCAGTGTTGTTTTAATTTGCATTTCTCAAATGACCAATGACATTGAACGTTTTTCATATATTTATTTTCCATTTGTATTTTTTCATCTGAGAAGTGTATATTCATTTCAGTTGCCCATTTTTGGATTGGATCTTTGAATTTTGGGGGTCTGATTTTTTAAATCATTTTATGTTCTAAATAGAAATCTTTTGCTTGAGGGACAATTGACTAAAGTTTTTTCCCAATTTGTGGGTTTTCTTTTCATTCTGTTGGTGATTTCTTTTGATGTTCAAAAACTTTTTACTAAAATGAGATCCCAGCTGTTGATTCTTTGAAGTATTTCTCCTGTAGTTTGGTTTTTGTTCATGAACTCTCTGCTTTCCCCTATGTCTTCAAGATTTCTACTTACTTTCTCTTCCAGGAGATTTAGTGTTTCTGTTTTAATATTTAGATCTTGATTCATTCTGACTTTAGTTTGATGCATGATAATAGGCATGGATCTAGTTTTAGTCTTTGGCACATGGAAAGTCAGTTTTTCCAGTGCCACTTACTAAAGAGGCTATCTTTCTTCCAGTGAACATTTTTGGCCCCTTTGTCAAGGATAAAGTGGCTGAGTGTGTTTGTAGTTGTTGTCTGCATCTTCTATTCTGTTCCTTTGACCCTGAGGTCTGCTTTTTTTGTCAGACCATGCTGATTTTATCACAGTAGCTTTGTAGTATAGTTTCAAGTCAGGGATTATGATGTCTCCTGTCTTGCCACGATTGCCAGGATTATTGCTTTTGCTATTCTAGGTCTCTTCTGTTTCTAGGTGAATTTTAGGAGTGTTTTCTCTAGATTTGTGAGGTATGCTAATGGTATTTTGATCAGGATTGAATCAAATCTGTATAACAGCTTTGGGAGAATGGCCATTTTCACAATGTTGATTCTTCCTATCCATGAGCAAGGAATATCTTTCCATTTTCTAATATCCTCTTTGATTTTGTTTTTTGGAGTGCTGTAACTTTCAATGTATAGATCTTTTATTTCTTTTGTTAGATAGATTCCTAAGTATTTCATTTTTTTGCATGCCATTGTGGAGGGTGTGTTTTTCCTAATTTCTCCCTCAATGAGTTTATTACTTGTGTACAGTAATGCTATTGACTTTTGAGTGTTGATTTTTGTATCTGGCTACACTACTGAACTTGGTTATTATACCTAGAAGTCTTTCAATGGAGTTTTGGGGGTCTTCTATGTAGAGTATCATATCATCTACAAATAATGATAATTTAACTTCTTTTCCTATCCTTATTCTTTTTATTTTTCTCTCTTATGTACTTGCTCTGGTTAATGTTTCCAAAACTATATTAAATAGGAGTGATGATAGTGGACATTCTTTTAGGCTGGATTTTAAGTTGAAAGCTTTCAGTTTTTGTCCATTTATTATTATGTTGGTTGTTGGTTTGTCATAAATGGCTTCCGTCAGATTGACATAAAGGCCTGTTCCAATTTTCTGAAGGGTTTTTATAATGAATGAGTGTTGGACTTTACCAAAAGCTTTTTCTGCATCTATTGAGACAATCATGTGATTTTTGTCTTTGGCTCTGTTGATATGGTGTATTACATATGTGGATTTGCATATGTTAACCCATCCCTGCATTCCTGGGATGAATCCCACTTGGTCATGATGTACAATCTTCTTGATGACTTGCTGCATTCATTTTGTTAGTATTTTATTGAGGATTTTTGCATCTATATTCATTTGGGAGATTGGCCTGTAGTTCTCCTTTTTGGTTGAGTCTTTCTCTGGTTTTGGTATCAGAGTAATACTTGCTTCCAGGAATGAGTTAGGGAGAATAAATATTGTATTTTGAGACAAGTTCTCGCTGAGTTTCCCAGACTGAGCTTGGTCTTGCAAACCTCCTACTTCAGTCTCTCAGAGTGCTGGGGTAACAGGTGTGCCCCACTTTCTATATCTGCTAGCAATGGCAGTTACTTTGTCCCTGTCTAGCAAGTATAAATGATAGCCCATTGTTTCTACGACCTGCATGCTCCTACTGTAATTCTAAACATTGTTATACATTTGTTGATTTTGTTTAGCTTTGCACTTTTGTAAATACCCTTCTCATAGTGTTGGTCCATTTTTTTATATCAAGTTGTTTGTCCTCTCCAGGTGAATATGTTAAATCTTTGTATGATTATGCATGAAAAATACCCTCCAAAATAATTCCTTTCATATTTGTTTTTGATATATCTTATGCAAATATTTTATTTATATAAATTAGAAAATGCACATCTTGTCTTTGCAGCCTTTGAGATGCCAATCTTTATCAAGTGAAATTCTCTAGTCTTTATATTTGAGGTCACCTAACATGCAAGGTGCATAAGCACACAGATACCCAAAATGATATGAAATGGAAAAGTTGTAATTAAGTAACTAACAAGTAGAGTAGGTAGTAGCCAGTCCCCTTGCGGTACTGTTGAGTTGATTGTGTTGAGTGTTTGGTGACTGCGTGCCTGCAGCAACCCCCAGTGCTGCAGAGGCTGTGGCACTTTAATCTAGATCTATGGAAATTAAGTTTCTCAGTCGATTATCGGAAGTCAGAAGGTGAGATTCTGTGGCCATTCACATTTACCTCTATTCTATCTTCCAAAACCATTTTTTTATTTTTTAAGTGTTTAATCATTGGAATTCACTTTTACATGTAAGGACATGGTGTTCAAATTGTATCTTTTTCCAGATGTGTACCTAGTTTTTCAAAGTCCATTCATTGACCTGTCTCTTTCTCACTGAACAGAAATACTGCCATTGTTACCTATTAGCCACTCACAGTATCTATTTGAGTATCTCCATGTTCATGCCACATTAATTTTATTTTAATGACTCTATGTCTTTTATGATATCTTTTAAGTCAAGTCATTCCATCCCTACTCTTCATATTTAGAATTTTATTGGATGTTCTTTGACATTTATTTGATCATATAAATTTTATGTTCATGCAATTTAAATGAAATTTGATACAATAATTACCATTATGAATTTAATTTTAAAAGTTTAACATTTTGTAAATCAAAGGACTTGTCACTCCAGAATATTACATCTTCCCATTTGTCCATGTAATGCTATATTCCTCAAGAAGATATCATTTTGGTCATAATACTGTATAGATCCTCCTTCTTTCTCATGAATTTTTTCATCATATTGGTAATTCATTCCAATTTTCCTTCTAGTTCTCATTATTAAACTAAAAAAGGAAAGAGTATCTTTTATATATTTATCTTATATCCATCCACCTTATTGAATTTTGCTAACACCAATTGCTTATGAAAATTTTAAGGTTTTTTAGTTATAATGTACTTCACAAAAGGACACATTTTTATCTTTTGCTAAATCTACTCCACTTATTAAATTCTTTAATTGCAATAACTATATCTTTGAAGCCCATATTAAAATATGATGTTAATAGTGAGGATATGTAATTCATTCTGATTTTTATTAAAATGTAGTTTACATTTGATTACTTAGAATAATATTTGTGCTAGTTTTGCACAAGTAATCATTATTTTACTGAAGCAAGTGGATATACTGATATACTCCTTTGCTTAACTTAAAGTTTTAGAAAGGACTGGCTAAAAGATATTTTATTAAATATGTTTTAAATAACACTTTATGCTAATTTTGTTTCTATCTTTTTTTGGGGGGGCAGGTTCTTGTTATGTAGTTCAGCCAGGCCTTGAACTCATTTTGCAGCCCAGGCTGGCCTCAAACTTGTGGCACTTCTCCTGTCTAAGCCTCCTGAATGCTGAGAGTACAGGTATGCACCACCACACCTGATTTAATTTACTTTCTTATGCCCATATAATGAATCTTACATGATCAAGTAATGCTTTCAGTGTACTCCATGCCCACACCTATGTTGCTGAATATGGAAGGAAAAAAAATAACTTTGCTAAGCTCTGAAAGTTGCCCACTGATCATATTAAATTTCCATAGTCCTTTCCATCTCCCACTCCTTTTTTCAAAAATCTACTACACTTTTTCTCCCATTTTACCCTTAGTTGTTTGTATACCTTTCTGTTTCTCTGGAGAAGTAGAAACCATCCTAGAAAAATGTCCAGTGATTCCCCTCTACATGAATAACCAACATTCTTCTTCACCATCTCTCCCACTGCTCTTAGTAAAGGTCGCTTTCTTATCCAACTCATGTGTGCGTTCCCTCGCCCCAACACTGACCAGGGACATTGGCCCAGGGATGTTCCTCTCTGTCCTCTAATTGATTAATCTTCACCATCAGTATACATAAGCATTTTTATTGTTCCAATTATCTTTTAAAACTCTCTTTGTCCTATTTTCTAGCCCCATTACTGTCTCAATGTCTCCCTTTCTTAAACTAAAAATTTCCCTAAACTATCTGTATTCTTTTCTCCACTTCATGTCTTCCCATCTTTTATTGAAATCCCTTCAAATAGTTTTTCAACTCTGGCACTCCACCGAAATCCCTCTTAAATTTGGAAAGCTTTCCTGAACATCTTCCTTTTCACTTAAAGTCTTCTGCAAATCTCATCTATTTTCACAGCTTTAAGCAACAGTTATATATTTAAGATTTTCAAACTTATTTCTAGACAGGGAGTCACCCTATCAACTCAAGTCTCCTATATCCAACCCTCTATTAGATAAGATGTGTGTGTGTCTAATGGGCTTTTTAAACTCAGTGTCTCCAAAACAGACCTTGTGATACCTACCCCGACCTATGCTCCTGCATCCCTCATCCTTTAACCTCACATGGTGGTTTATCTTAATGTAAGTTTCTCAAGTCACAGTCATTGAGGTCATCTTTATCACTTCCATTTTCCCTTTCATTTTGTAAATTAAATCCATAAGACATCCATTTCATTCTCTTTCTGTCTCTCTGTCTCTGTCTGTCTCTCCCTCTCCCTCTCTCATCATGGATTTTTTTTTCTTTTTTTATCTTCAGTATCACCATCCTAATCAAAGGCATATAAGCTCTTAACCAGGGGGAAAGGCTCTTAATTTGAAAGAGAATTCAGATAATGCCAGATGTTCATTGATAGCCCCACAACTGATTTATAAACGAACAGATGAGTTCCATCACTTTACTCACTACTCATTTTGCACTATTCTTTTTAATCTACATAGATTATGTTCTGTGTCACTTTGCCTTGACTTTTCATGCTGCCTGGAGTGGTCTCTGGCCATATCTCCAACACTGCATCACTGGAGTTCTCGTCTCTTTCCTATCTGTTTCAATCACTTAAGTGAGGTTTTTCTCTGACAGCGCTACACTGACCACTCAAAGTGGATAAACGCCTGTCCCAGGGGTTGGAGGCCACCCTTCCGCCTGCACTCTGTTTATTTTTCTCCATTTATTTCACTGATTACCATTTAACATATTAGGGAAATAGTAACAATTTATTTTGTTTATCTTCCTTTTCGTATTAGGGAGAAAGCTCCATGAGAATATGGTGGATAATATAAAATTTTTTGACTCTAAATTTCTAACACATAGAATAGTGTCCAGAATATGTTAGGTGATCATTAACAACAAAAAATTGAATAAATAAAGAGAAATATGACCATAATATCATACTACCTATTTAAATAATTATTCATCTTTATTCTTAAACTAATGTTTTTGTGATCTTTCATTGTTCTATATTTATCAGATTTTTAGAAGACTTATTTTTAAAAGACCTTTTAAAGTGAATTGGAGGGGTCTTTTATCTTTTTTCTAAGGCCTGAAATAATTTAACTTTGAAAAGCTCTTTCTTAAAGGTTATATAAAATTCCTGTTACATAAACCTCAGCTGGGAATCCATCTGTTCTCACTGCCTTTTTCAATGGTAGATCTTTAAACATCTTTTTCTAAACTCTCTTATGGTAACTGATGTATTTAAGTTTCCTTTTTTCTTTGGGTGAATTTTGGCAATACATATTTTGCTGGGAAATCATCCATTTCCTTTAAACTTTCAAATGTCTTGTCAGAAAGTTTTGTATATATTTTTATGACTGCTTTAATCTCTTTAAAATGTATATTTATTCCCAGCTTTCTTTTTTGATTTTATGTATTTTTCTCTTTTCTCTTTTTCCTTTGAACTAGTTCACAAGGCATTAGTATAATTAAATTGACTGTCATTAGGATGACTGCTCTAGAAAATAAAAATAACAAGTGTAAGTGGAGACGTGGGGAGACTGGAACAGTTGTACACTGTTGGTGGGCGTATGAAATGGCATAGCTGCTGTGGAAAACAGTATGGACGTTCCTCGAGACATTAAAAATAGAATCGCCATATGATCCGCAAGTCTATGCTGCAGTATATGCCCAAAGTTATTGCAGCAGCATCTTGGAGAGGTATTTGTACACCCATGCTGCTAGCAGCATTATTTGCAAAAATTAGAACGTAGAGGTAACCCAAAAATACACTGAGTACTGAATAAGGTAAGCAAACGTGGCTGGCACATAAAGTGGGATGTTAATTATCTGTAGAAAGAAAGGAAATTCTGACAAACTTTCTGATGTGGGTTAACTTTAAGGACATTATGCTAAGTGACATAAATCAGTAACAAAAAGACCAATACTGGTGATTTCCTCTGTATGAGGTAACAGCGGGAGTCACTTGCGAAGATAGTAAAGTGGTGGTGGCAGTGGGCTGGAGCTGGGGGAGTGAGAAGGTGTTTGAAAGGTTATGTGGAACCTGGGGATGTAGCTCAGCGGCACAGTGCCTGCCTGACAAGCGCAATGTCCTGAGTTCAATTCCCGACCCCAAAACAATGAATAAATAAATGAAAGCATGCAAAATTCCAGTTTTACAAGAGGAAAGAATTATGGAGATTTATGCTGATGGTGTTGTCCAACAGTGTAAATGCCGCTGAACTACATATACTAATTAAAATAGTTGAAATGGTAGACATGGTAGATTTTATGTTATTTGTATTTTAGCACAATAAAACATTGGGAAAATAATTTGACATAAATTATATTTTAATTTGAAAGATTAATAACATTTTATTTCTCATTACTTTTAGTTTTATTAGCAGTTTACAGTCCTTACTTGGGCTTTGTTTGAATTATGTTTTATAGTGTTAGAATGTGGAAAAATTCTCTGTATTCTTGTATGTTTTTGTAAATAAAGATGACATTTCATGTTAATTTTTCCCTTTTCTAGAGCCCACTTCTATCTGGTTCCATAGTTTTAGCTAGGAGGAATATTTTTCTTTTTTACATAATTGTAAATTTCCTTGTGATAGTCTCTTTTTTTTTTTTTTTACAGCACCGGGGATTGAACTCACAACCTTGCGCTTGCTGGGCAGGCGCTTAGACCACTGAGCTAGATCCCCAGCCCTGTTTTTGAGATAGGGTCTCACTATGCTGTTCAGGCTGGCCTTGAACTCACTTTGTAGCCCAGGTTGGTCTCGAACTCACAACGATCCGCCTGTCTCAGCCTCCCGAGTGCTGGGATTACAGGCGTGAGCCACTACGCCCGGCTGTGATAGTCTCTTTTAATCAAGGGATTCCTATTTAGGGATATATTCTCAAGGAATTGTGCTTTTTGGCCCTTTTATGTACTTTTTTTATTTATTAGCTCATTGTCACATAATACACTCAATAAAATTTTCACTCTGATACATTTAGCTGTTCTTTGTTGTTTATATTATGGTTTATAATATTATGCTTTAATAGAAATACAGTGGAAATATTACTATGATCAAATTGTACTATCCATTATTTTCCATGGTTATCTTTTGTGAGTGTATATGTAAGAACACCTAAAGGCTAGCCTTAGTGAATTATCATATTCAATACACTATTACTATTGTTTGTGTGCTTTACATTCAAAGTATAGATGTATTTATCTTTTTGACCAAGAAAGTGATTGATTTCGTAATGTTTCACAAACATACAAATAAAAATATTCCATGTTCTGAGAATGTAAGATCCTGAGTCTACCATGGTATCATATTCACATTTATATGTTTTTTATGTAATTTGCGATCCTATAAATTTATAAGTTAATTCTTTGATATATGTTTTGTCTTCTAGATCAGTTTTCAAAAAGTCAGATTAAAGTACCCTATTAAAGTCATCATACTAACAATTTTACTGTTGTTTCATTTATTTAGGTCTCTGTAGTTTTGTACATGTGAATGACAGAATGCTCCTTTTTTATGATTTTAATTTTAAAGTTAGTATTCTTCCAGGTTGCCATTCTTAGTTTTCATTTTTGTTTGTATTTGGAGAATACTTGCCATACTCCTGGAGCTCTTTATTAGGCTGAATTTGCTGTTTATCTTCAAGTACTTTTTCAAGATTTCTTTCAGTTGGGGAATAAGGCCGACTTTACTCCAAAACTATTGGATGCAGCCTTCTTACCTGTCTTCAGGTCCTCCACTTCGGGGAACAAGTAGGGCTCTGCTCTCATTTAGTCATTCCTTTAGATTTAAGAGGCATTTTCATGTGCAGACAAAGCTGACCTCCAAAAGGGTCTTCATGCAGTCATAACACTTCCCAGGATTCCTTGCTTTGTGTTCTTCATTACTGGAGTCTACGTTGTTAAGGACATGTAGAGTTCTCTGGTCTACGAAGGGGAAAAACACTTGTCAGTGTCTCTGCAAATCTTTCCACAGAGTGGAAGACTTCCACAGGCCTCATTCAGAGGTCAGGACACTGCTCCCATCTGACACGGGAGAGGACATAGGATACCACGTTAGGAAAGGGGGGCACGGGATGGATGCATAGGCCATTACCTTCCCAGAATCCTCTCCTTTCATTATTTTAATCTAATTCTAAAATGTTAAACTTGAACCAAGCTAATCTTGAAACTTCCTAGTACTTAAAACAATCTCATTTTATGTTTTATATTATTACTTTCCATAATATATACATATATATATATATGATGAAAATAGACAAAATATAAAAATGTACGCTGGACTAAATTCCTTCCTCAATCAAATTTTCAACCAGCTCTAATCATTGTCCCATTTGGTAGTCTCGACATTTGCTACGTTAGTATCCCCTTGTTAGTGTAGCATTCAGTACTAACTTTTACCTGTATGTGATGACATAATTTCCCTAGCTCACAGGAAAACTCTAATGACCTTGTGGGCACAACGGGTACTCTGCGTACCGATCTCCTAAGATCATTTCAACATGGTCTCAAGGTACAAGCTGGCAGGTGGGGAGAAGAACCTTCTACTGTGCCAGTTGCTAAAACTGTGTGGATGGTCATGCAGGACAATTGCTAAGGGTCAAAAGCAGTTTCCTTCATAAACAGTGAGAAATCAAGTTTGTGTTGATTTGTCCCTAATTTGTACTTTGGTTTCTGATTTCTAGAGTTCAACAGGGCCAAAATTTGCCTACCAGATAACCCACAGCCTCTTTGATTACCTTTCTGTTTGCCCCCAGCTGTCGTCTATAAACTTTAAGCCAGAAGATTAATTGCGATGCTGCATATGACTCAGAAGCAACCTGTTTGAAGTTGTGGTTCTCAATTTTATTGTGTTTTATCAGCTTGGATTTTTGGATGAAATATATTTACTAACTGTTGAAAGCATGAATGCAAAAACCAATCAATCTACTGATTTGGGGATAAAGTATTGTCATCATGAGACCCCAAAAAACTTCTCAAGTCTGCTCTGTGACAAAGTCTGCTCTGTGATTTTGCTTATGTTAACTTTTAACTGCAAACATTATATGTAAGTTAAATATATTAAATTGCCTATGTTTCCATTTTCAAATCTTTATATTTTGGGTTTCAGGATTACAAGTATATCACTTACTGCTATAAATGAAACAGAGTTTTTCATTTCTAGACAGAAGTAGCATTAGTGCATCGCTATTACATGCACTATCCCTAGTATTTTAGAATTCATTATCTGACATTTTTTATTAGTGGATTTCCATGAAATAACTAGCCAGACCCAATAGCATCATTCTTGGAATATATTATCTCAATATTTCATACTTCTTATCCAGCCCTTTATCTAATAGCTTAGTAAATTGAGAACCACATAACTGATGAGGTTCACTGAAGGAAGCAAATTAGCAAAACTAAAAAAAATAATTTTTCTCTCTTTGTATTATGTTGCTACCCTTCGCCTCCTTTTCATCTATACCTCATGATCCCATGTTTCCCAGTTTTAAGATACAAGTAAACACAATTTAAAAAAAAAATGCTTGTAAATAGTCACTTTAGAATAATTAAATTTGAGCAACATTACCTGTGTTAGTAATTATAATTTCAGAGATTTTAATTTATTTCCAAAAATGTGTCTTGTTTACTAGATCATAATCCAAGGAAGAGCATGAGAGATACAATGTTGAATGACCACTACTTCCTTTTGGGAACTGGTCTTAAAATAGAGAATTATAGTTGCCAGACTGTTGAAAGAGGGTTCAATGCAGTAAATACTCATAAATTAAAGATAGGAAAACTCGTGAGAGTGGTGGATTTGGCTTCTGTTGAGCTTATGATCAAGTAGAGCTCGTTCTTATTTCATTGAACAGGTGAGCACAGGTTACTGCTGCAGGGCTGAAGGTGCACCTAAGGGTGCATTTGCCCCTGGCCAAAATGTCCCCACTGCCTAGCAATGCACTTCCTTTCCTAAAATTTCCCAAGTTAACCCTGCTCCTTCACAATGTGAAAAAACATTTTTTTGGTACTGAAAGTAAAGTTGCTATCTTTCACCAGCTAGAAACATCTGTCCTGTATGCAGACTCCGGGTTGAAGGAGTCATTCACATAGCCCATAAGACAAGCGTCTCAATCACACTTTCTAGAGTCAAAGCAAAGACAACATTTTAGGAGAATTTCTCTGCCACAAAACAAGAATTCTAAACAGCTTGTTTTCTATTGAAACTTGTTTCCATTTTATCATTTGAGTGTTTTTATTCTCAGGACATTTTACGTGCTTAATGACAGCAGCATATTTTCTAAATACACTGGGCAGTTCAGACTTCATTTGCTCGCAATTAGTTTACATATTTATCCTTTTGACAAGACCCAGCAGCATGGATTAACTGAGAACAGCCGGGACTGGGTGACTTTAGAGTGCCTTGAGTGCAGGTCTACGGCTGCCAGAATTTTTCCCGAGAAAGAGATAACCAAGAGGGGCGGTGTTATGCAGTTATTATCTGAAGAAAAAGACATTCATCTTTTAATGAAATATGGCAGAGGACATATTCTATGGAGAATTTGAAATATGGCTTAAAATTATCTGCTGAGAAGGCCATGAGCAAGTAAGCAGTCAGCATGATTGAGAGTTAAAAAATGATTCCTTTTCAAGTCCTCATGCAAGTCACGCACATACTTTGATGTGGGTGGGACTGAAATGAAATAGTAGAGACAAACCTCACAGGAGGTCACCCTTGACGGGACCACAGTCATGTTCAGACGATGAGAAGCTGCACTATGAACAGTAGACCAAACGATGGGACTATCGCCAGCATGGGTGGCGAAAATCTAGAGCTGCATGAGCAGTAGGTGGGTGCAAACCGAAGAAAAAGGAACGTAGTCTGATAGCAAAGTCCTTGGGTATTTTTCTTTATCTTATTCTTCATATGAATCTCTTCCGAAATCTTAGTGGGATTCACGATGTAAATATTTTAAATTTAAAACATTGTAATTTCAAGAGATGTGCACTTAGAAATAGAAATAAATTTAAAAAAAGAATAAAGGTGAACGAATACTCATTTTCTGTCCCTCTAACTGGTTATTTTTCCGTCCATTTTACCAGAAAACTTTTTACATATTATGTATTTGCAGAAATTGGGAGCAAACTATTGCAGAACTTTTATTTTGTGCACCATAAATAGTCCACATTAAATGGACATTTTGCAGTCGTTCCCCGCCTTTTTGACACCAGGCACCCGTCAATTTTTCCACAGTCAAAGGTGCGCACCACCTGGACCCCTGGCACGGGCCGGTCACTGGAGCTCGCGCTCCCGAGTACGCAATGCCGCAGGCTCCAGCCCGAGGGGAAGCTCAGGCGTAACACCGGCTGCAGAGGGCAGCTGGAAAGACGCGTGGAGCTTCGCTCCTTAGCTGCTCTTTCTCCTGTTGCTTTGGAGCTGGTTCTTAACAGCTCACCGGGACCTGGTTCCATGGAAGATAGTACTGGTTGATGGCCTTGGGTTTGGGGACCCCTGATTTACAGCTATATCATGTTCTGTTTGTACAGCAGTAGTTACAAGAATATTTCCTGTACATAATCGGAACTAACACAAGTTGTAAAATCATGCTGTTTCAGGTTTCTGTCAATGACATAGTGTAGAATGAACCTCAGAGAATGTTTTAACATTCATGAAAAGGTGAGAGTAAAAAACTCCTGTAAAAGTGCTGGGCGTGTGTTATTTTATTAGGGCTCCCATGAAAAAGTACAACAGACTGAGTGATTAACCCTTAGAAATTTACTTTTTGTACTTCTGAAAGCTCAGAGTTCAGGATTATGGTGTGAGCAGGGTTGGTTTCTCCTAAGGTTTTTCTCCTTCCCTTGTAAGTGGTTGTTTTCCTTGTGTCCTCACCTAGTCTTATTCTGTGTAGATTCTTGGTCTCTTTTCCTCTTCTTCTAAGGAAACAAGTCAGACTGGGTGAGGGGCCCACCCTTATGACTTCCTTTAACCTGAGTTAACTTTTGTAGGGGCTTCCTACAATACCCTCAGGATGTCTGGATCTAAAAAACCAAATCTGAATCATTTTGAGCACCTTGAATGCATATACAGCACTGATTTTGTATTTGACACTGTCTTGTGACCCTTCTTACACACTTTTTGTTGTTTAATAGTTTTTGAAAGCGTGGCGTGTTGGTTACCACCATGAGTTTGAGCATCCCATGGGCAGGACTGCTGAACCAGCTCTTACAGCATTCACTGGAGCACTGATGCACTGTTCAGAAAGTATTCTGACACTGTGTGGGGACCAAGATGGCATGCCCGTGATGATTTTCAAAAGGATTAAGTGGGTCCATGTATGAAATCCCCTCATTAATGTTTTAATTTTTATTTAGAATGATTAAAGTGCTTAGATACTTCAAAGCCTGATAGAATAAGGATAAGGCAATAGTGTTATTACTTTTAATGCACCTTGTTAAAAAGCTTATATTTATAGAAAAATTATGACGAATATGCAAAGTATTCCCATAGAAGATTTCTCCCAGTAGTGTAGTACATTTGTTACAATTGATTAGTCAACATTAATTATTATTATAAATTAAGCCATTGTAGGCATGCATTACAGCTCAGTCTCTATGTTCTATAGTGCTCTGAATTTTGAAAAGTGTATACCATCTATTCACTCTTAAGGAATCATACGGACATCCTTATCTTATTCCCAATCTTAGCAGAAAAATATCCAGTATCTCTTCATTAATTGACATGAGTGGGTGTTTTATATCAAATTGATAAAGTCCCCTTCCATTCTTAGTTTTCTGTCATTTTATCAGGAATGAATATTTTATTTTATATTATGTTTTATTAAAATTTTTTTCTTGGTATGGTCATAAGATTTTTCTTCATCCTTCTGATGTGTTGGGCTACATTAACTACATTTTGTATATTGAACTAGTTCTGTAGACCTGAAATAAATCTTCTATGTTCATTGGATGCAATAATGACTGAGAATCTTCGAAGATTAATGACTAATGCACAACTGTGCTGTCTACTGTGACTGACTCTCGCTGTTGGCCTGCTGCTCCTGGATGTGTGCCATGAGGAGCTGTGATTTTCAGTGCACACCAACCCTGAAGCTTGTGGGGTAGTGATCCCCCTGTGGGTTCCATTCGTAGTAAGTATGGTGAGTTGATTTTTCAGGTTAAGCTTTTTCTCGTTCTCAGGTCTCCATCGTTCTTCAATTATCAATATTTTTATCCTTTTGTCTAAACACTGTGTCATGTTTCGCCATCCTTTCTTTTTCCCTTGAATTTTCTCATTTCTCTAATTCCTTTTTTGATAACTTCCTCACTCCATTCTATTTTACCCATAAGAAAATATTTGGTGTGCATATATGTTTTTGCATAATATGGATCTGTTTTGTGTAAATACATATTAAATTTTTTATTAGTGCATGTTTTCTGTACCTGTTTACATCCCCATGTGGAGTTGGTGCATGTACAGAACACATGTTAATTTTCATCCCCTTTTTTCTCTTTCCCTTCGCATTCCTCCGTCTCTTGATGCCCTTCTTATTTGAGAAAAATTCATCACTGTACTTTTCATTATTCATCTTTTATTTTCTTCTTTATTTATGATTTGGGTTTCTCATTGTCTTAATTTTCTCTCTTTGCTGAGACAAAATACCTGATGCCCAGAATTAAGGAAGGAAATGTTTATTTAGCTCACAGTTTGCTGAGGTTTCAGTCCTTAATCACCTGGCTCCAAGGCATGATGGTATGGCACAGGGGCAATATTTCAAGGTGGCAGAAGACAGCAAAAGCAACAAGAGCAAAAGGGGGACAACAAACCTCTTTTCCTCTCTTATATTGTAAGAAGGTTACCCGCCCAGGGGCAGGTGTAGCACTCACATTGCCACAGCAAACAGAAGAACCAAAACAACACCCAGGATTTCGAGGTAGATTTATTTATGTTGATGGGCACTGATAAGGAATCAATTCTTATAAAAAGGTAAGGCCTCAAAGGCTCAGGAAGGGGGTTTTTATGGGGTTACAAAGGGGAAGTACAGAGGTAGAGTACTTGGTTGTCTTCGATGGGTTCTTATGACATGTATCATAGTGACCAGCCGTTTTTAGGAGAAGTAGTAACAGGAGCTGTAACAGGAACTGTTAACTGGGCAAGTAATAGAAACTGAAGTCCACTGGCTTGGGGGGAGTCATTTTCTGCTACATATCCCCACTCTTTTAGTTTCCCCTGCAAATCTTTGCTGAGCATGTTACATGTGATCTTCTATGACAAGGCCCAACTAGAAGAAGCAACATTAAGGTTGTCAGTGGTCCTAGGAGGGGCCCTAGCAAAGGTCTCCTAGATTGGAAAGTTTTCCTGCCAGGAATTTATGGTTTGTTTCCCTTATTATAACATCTCTCCCTAAGTCACCTCCAGGAAGAAACAGGATTTAACACTATTCTGGCAAGGGAGTCAGTTTGATCTTGGAGCACCTTGCACTTTTTGGATGCTCGTCAAATCTTGACCAATTGTAGACTAAGGGGAAGGGTCTTACTGATTGTTTTCTAGTCTCTGGTGGCAATTGTCCACAGAGCTAAGGCAAAAAGTACAGCTAACAAGAGAGTGGGCAGCAAACCATATGATATCAAATCCTGAAAAGGCACAAAAATCAAGGGGAATAATGAATTGAGGTGTGGAGCAATCCCGTGAATGTTGTCCTCAAGCTTCAGCCTTGTGTGGATGGGGCCAGCAGCAGGAGTGACCGGAGCAAGGCTTGAGTGGGTTTTCTCTTCAAAATGGGCTTCAGACGAGCTGCCTGGTTCAGGCAAACTCTCCAGCAATCAGGGCTCTTTTAACTCGGAAATGGTGGATCAAGGCTGGACTTCTGAAACTTGTAGAGTGGCTAACATGCGCCTGGGTTACATGTATGTGTGGGAGCATCTACGGGTACAACTGGTCTTTTTGCCCCATTTTATGGAGCTCAGTACTCCTCCTTATGTTTTATTTTTTAGCTCTTTTGGAGCTTCGTGGTCTATATGCCGAGTTTTGCCAGTTTTGAGTGATCTCTGCTACAAATGCAGTTATCACTGCCAGTAATCAAGGGTAGGCCATATCTAGAGATGATTTTTCACAGTGGGACCGCACAAGCTTCTGTTTTCTCTTTATTGCAGGTAGGGAATGCTTTGGGCCACCCTGAGTAGGTGCATGTAAGCATCAACAGATGTCTATAGACCTTATAAAGCTTAGCTTCAGTTTTTAAAGGGTGATGTTTTAGTCAATTGGATTCCCAGAGGAGGCTTAGGCCTCTGGACTGGTTGTTTTAAGTGCAGGCTTGGCATTGTTGGCAGACAGTGGAACAGGTGCTGGCCAGGCATGGGATGTTGTTGCTTTTTACTTTGTGGCTCAGGATATTTTATTGTTTTGCTGGGTTTCCAAAGAGCAGCAAGAAGCAGTAGACCCTTTTGTCAGACCAACTGTGGGCTTACATAAGCTTGTTGTGCAGAACATCCTTGTGGGAGAACCTCAGTCCAAATAACTTTGTCCATGGTGACCACAGCATATCTAGCCTGTGGGACTCCATTTCTAACAGGGCTAATTCCATCCCTAAATAGGGTGTACTCAGTGTCTGACAGGGGGTTCATTTTTAAGTCTGGTCAGTGTAAGAACAGTTCATCAGTTAGTTCCAGGCAGTCAGGATTTGGTGGGCCCAGTTCTGTGGGGTCCTTCTCTAAAAGAGAGTAAACAATGTTTTGAACCTCTGGAAGATTGAGTCCAGGTCAGTTAACCTTTGAGTTCAGAACTGGGGTCTTTCCATTTAAAGGCAAAGA
>RJWT010005060.1:0-31772 GCA_004365215.1 Cuniculus paca
AAAAAAAAAAAAGTATTCAGAAAGAGTGATTCATTGTTGATAAGGAACTTGGAACAGGCGTCAAATATACTATTTTAGAGCTAATAAACCCAGTGGTTAATTCTGAAGGGACAGCTAGGACTTGGTAAGAATCATTTCATTTTAGTGCCTTTGAAGACGGAGAAACCAGCAAAACCAGTGGTCCTCCAGCTTGTTTATCCACAGGAGATTTGTCTAAGTTTGAACTGACACACTCAACTAAGCATCATAAATTATGGATGTTCTTAGTCACAGCCAACAAGGTGGACCTCCTGCAGACAAGCCTAAACATCAGTAAATATGATTTGTTATACCTGTTCTCTGAGGCAACACATTGCAGCAGTTATTGATTGCTTGGCAAAGGTTATTGATCTTTGAGGTCTAATGCGGCAAGCTATGATGAGGAGCTTAGCCATGCTTCTTTTTCATTCACTTCACAAAGGCAAATTATATTCCATCCATATTCCTGGAGCCCACACTAAACCCACAGGGCTTCTTCTTCAGAGTTAGAGTACAAATTGTCATAGGACAAACGCGTTTTTCTAAACCAGTTTACAACACGTGCTCTGAACTTCGACAACACCATTTATATCAGAAGGACTCTTAAATTTAGATAAGTTATGAGCCTCAGTTTTCTCAACTGAGAAAAAAGGTAAATTTCCTTCTTGGAGTTGATTGAAGATTAAAGATAATAATATCTATGCTTTAAACTGTTTTCTATATATAGAAATCATTCATTAAAAATTGGCTTTGAACAACTGGGCATGGTGGCACACTCCTGTAACCCTGGCACTCAGGAGGCTGAGGCAGGAGAATTGTTTTGAGTTTGAGACCAGCCTGGGCTACAAAGTGAGCTCAAGGCCAGTCCTAACTGCATAGAGAGACCCTGTCTCAAAAAACCACAAAAAAATTGGCTTTGATATACGTGTATGTTACTAATCCATTATTTCGTATGGTACCTTAGTCCTAAAGAAGTTCTGGAAAAAAGGGATGAACTAATGTGCAGCCAGTAACTAGATACTAAAAATTTGACAGACTAAAATAAGTATTAGAATGCTTTTATTTTGTGACTATGTAGTTTCATGAAGATTAAGGCATATAAATGAAAATTAGCAAAGCCTGGCTGTGGAATTCTTGCCTACCACATGAGACTCTGGCTTGATCCCCAACATCACACACACACACACACACACACACACACACACACACACACACACATACACGCGCGCACACACACGATAGCAAAACAGAAGATAATGTTCTGGCTTACCAAGTGTGAATGCCATTATTCATGATGGAAGAGCTGAGTTTCACATAGGATAAATGTTGGATGTTATCAGAGCCCAAGTAATTTGACAACCAGCAGCTCTTATAAGCCATTCCTTTCTACTTACTATTCGAAGCAGCTACAGAAATTCTTTCTTATTACTCAGCTTACATAACCAATTGGAAACCTTTCACATTAAATATTCCTTTCTTTTTGGTACTGGAGATTGAGTTCACAGTCTTTGTAGAAAGGTACAGTGCAAGCCTTTATTATTTTATTTTATTTTATTTTAGATAGGCTCTTGCTAAGTTGCCCATGCTGGGCTTAAACTTGAAATCCTTCAGCCTCAGCATATATTTCATTTGAGATTATTCCAAAAAAAGTACCTATGGCTAACATTTTATTCTGTATTTTAATGTAAAATCTAGTATTAATATTGGGTAAAAAGGCAAAAATAGCACTGAAAGAGAAAGCAGTAAAAATAAAACATTATCATGGTGTTAGATGTCATCTAACAAAAAATCAAAAAGTATTTTATTCCACTTTGACCATGCTTTGTTTGTTGGAATGTTAGATTATAATTTTTAAAACCTAAAATGTGTGCATTCAAAGACAAACTGCAGGACTAGGGATGTAATCAAGGCAGAACACTTGTCCAGCATAAGCTAGACTCTTGAATACATCCCCAGCACTATGCAATGAGCAAAATCCTACACAATGACTTGCTAAGTTTTATCTTCCCTAACTTTGGTCACCTTAACTCAATTTTTCTCTCTTTTCCTTAAATTGGAGTGTTATTGATATTTTAGTTTCCCCTAAAAATGTCTGGGATTTTTCTGAATATATTTTTATTCCTTCAATATGTATTTCCTTTAGCAATTATGAGTCATTTTTATATAGTCTTTATGGTTTATTTAATCAGTGCCCCAATCTTTAATGATGTTTACATGCAACAAAATTCTTTAAAAGTAGTGAGCTTCTAAAATGTGAAATCAGTAAGTCATACTTGCTGACCCCCATGGCTCTAGTGCGAAATGTCATTGTTCTGCCCCTTACTGGGAGACTGTATTGCCGCCTTTCTTTCAGAATGATTCTTAGAGGGTAGATAGCTAGAGGGAAGCTCCTTGGGTCTTCCATATAAACTCAGTGCTGTGTCTCTGGAAAACATGCTGTTTTTCAAAGAAGACATGATGCCTTAGTGCAGGTCAATACAATTACTGTACTTTTAATCACAGCAGCTTTGAATTGCAAGACAACTGAAAGAAACCTAAGCAACCTGTGCTCAGCGTCTTCTTTGCATCTACCTGTGTACGTGGATTGACTTCTGTCCTCCTTCCCAGTATTATCAGTTCAACCGTGTCTCGTGGTCTCCAGAAGGGGACCTGGCCTGCCTATTTATCTCTTTTCTAGTATGTGCTAAAGGGCATCACAGTTTGCAGAGCAGTAACATCCAAACATAACCTCTCTCCACAGCCTCTGAAATGGCCACCAGAACATGTTCATTACCACTTTATAAATTCTGCCCTGAAGCAGCTTACTGCTCTTTGTTAACCTTGTAAAACTCAGTGGTAGCAGTTGTTATTTTGATGCTTAAGAAAGTCCTATCACTGCTTTCCACAACAATTTGTTTTGAGTTAATAAATTCCACTTTGAACTGAAATGAACTCTTTCTCTTCAGTCAGTAGCTCATGTTATAGTTACGGTGCAAAGTTCTGATCTAATTTTTACGTTGCTATTTGTAATATTTTTTGTTTTATATTTGCAAATAATAAGCAAGCTTTAAAATGTCTTCTCAATATACCGCGTGATGTTGTCAGTGTCTCTTTTCTATCATCCTGCATGAATTGAAGCATTTCTTTTTTGTGGGCACATTTAGAGTAACTTTTAGAAATCTTGCACTTAAGCAAGATGCAGTGTTCTTTTGCATGTGCTCTTAATGTTCAAAAATTATTAAGTGATCACATAGCATCAGTTCTAAAAGACTTTTATGATGGGGTCATAGTAATAGATACATGTTGCCCATTTTCACAATCAAATGCATGTTCCACTGTAAACTACATATTATAAAACTCAAAAAAATTAAGAGTAGTTTAGTTTAGCATTTGAAAGAGGAGAACTCAATTCTAATACCTGTTTTTCAGTTAAGTGATGGCCACAGTGGATGGTAATGTCCATAATTATAGAGGATTCTAGGAGGACCCATATTTAGAGTTGGATTAAAACTGAGTCTTAAAACTGGGCACAGGAGCACAGGCTTGTGATTCTAGACTCTGAGAGGCTCAGGTAGAAGAATCACAAGTTTGAATCCAGCCTGGGCAATTTAGCAACGTAACAAAACCCTGTTTAAAAATAAAGAATTTTTAAAAAGGAATGAGAATATAGATGATTGCAGAGGCCCTGGCTTCAATCCCTAATACCAGAAAACAAGATGAAATGAAAACCAAGTCTTTATTTTTCTTATAACTCATTGTTTTCAATCATAGATTTTTTTTTCCTAGCTCAATAATTCTGAAAAATGGGCAATTGTGTATGTTCTCAAAGGGATTCTTTCTGTTCATACATTTTATTTTGTGAAAAATATAAAGAAAGTAATACATATTTTTCCATATACTAGAGAAAAAGTGGCTAAATTTCTTTTCCTCAGTGTTCTTCTGACCAAATCAGAAATTTTTGGTTTCACTTTGTCAGGTGCGAGTTATCTTAGTCAGACTTTCTTTTTTTTCATGGAAGAATTTAGGTAGGATGTGTTCGTTAGACTTGGTTGTTTACATCAATTTTTGTGGTTTGGAAGGCACAGTTCCATGATTTACTATGACAATGTTTCGGGCATCCTGAGTACCCAGAGTAGTGGAGGCAATTGCTGCAGTGCCCAGCTGGTTTACACTGGGTAGCTGGAAAGGGAGTTACCAACAGGCCCCTTTGAGTTTTCTTCCAGATCACACTGAGAAGGGGGCATGACATAAAAAAAAAAAATTGAATATGCAAATACATATTCCTTCGATTGTCAGCAAGAAGTTGCCAGTAAAAGCAGTAGCTATTCACCATGCTTAAATTCACGGTACGTCTTTTTTATCTCAACTCACATTCTTTTTGAAATGACCTCATTCTCTTTCTGCTGCATAAATTTATTTCCAGAGAAAAGCTCAAATCTGAGTTAACCATAGCTCTAAGAAGCTAGAATACTCTGTCAGATCAAGTCTTCCATGTTGGCACATACGACCATATTCCTTTTCCAAGGGTGATGTGAGAACTTTTCACAGTGCTGCCAATATAATCCCAGGAAAGACGCAAGACGGAAGCTTTTATGTCTTCCAAAGATATTATAAATATAATCACATGTGCCTGATGCTATTTATTGTGCCTAGTTTTGCCTCCATCACTGCTGTCCTTCTGAAATGTTTGGGACTGCAAACACCTAATAAATATTCTCTGTAATATCCTTCATCATGTCACTTTTTTCCTGGTAATTCAGGTATTCACACCATAGGAGCTGCCTGAGGCATCAAAATTTAGTCACAGAGCAAAGCAGGGCATAAAAGCCTATCTGACAAATCGATGCTGCATTAGAGATATGAAAGAAGTGAGGCATTCATTAGTTTTTCTAAGACAAGTAGGATTATTGTAAGAAACAAAAGCAGAGAAATCTGAAGGCCTGGGGGCAACTGACATGGGAACCAACATATATGTATTTTTTACTTCCCTGAGTTATTTTTTTCTTCCCATTTCTATGTTTGTGTTTGTCACCTGGGCTGCTATAGCGCTCCAGTGTACCTTCTTGTGTGACCGTTTGAATAAGTGTGGAGCAAGGCAATTTTTGATGAAATAATTTTTGCATTTTCTCAGCACAGACATTTGGTGAAGTGGGCATGACAGTGACATTTAGTAGAGTAAGTCTTTTGCTTGGAAACTTTATAAAAGAGAAGAAACATGTCTTCACTTTCTTGTAAACAAAACACACATTTATGTGAGAAAGTGTGGATATTCAGGAACAGCATTGTTCTTGAGTTTATAAAATGAAATATGAGTTTGGCCCTTTATTAAACATTTTATCCCTTTAGAGAAGTTTCATTTCCCAATTTTTTCCAGTATTGGAGGTCGAACAAAGGCTTTGCACATGCTAGTCAAGCACCCTACCACCCTATCTATACTTTCAAATGTTTTGAAATGCTATTTTGAGACAGGTTGTCAATAAGTTCTCCAGGGTTGCCTCAAACTCAAGGTTCTCCTGCCTCAGCCTCCCAAGTAGCTGCCATGCCCATCCTAATTGCCTTTTTTATGTCTTGTTTTCTTCTAGATTAGCAGAGAAATGTTTGCTTGTAGTTACTGTTACAAAGTTATGTGTCCTTTACACAAGCTATGTGTGTCATGGATCAGATTTGAGAGGTATTTGGAGTTCAAGTAATCATTTACCTAGTCTAAAAACTAGGCAAGTTCACATAGTTTCTTCTTCTGAAGAGCAAGAATGATATTAATACATCAGTTCATGGAGGTAAGGTGAGTATAAAAGGAAAGAATTTATATAAAGCCATTAGCACAGTTTCAGGTACATGCAAAATGCTTAATAAATATTACTGTAGCTAAAACATTGCTATTCTATATCCACAACTGAAGGAGTTCAGATGATCCTTCCCAACAGTATAAAAATATCTTTCCTAGGTTTAAGTCCCACTATATGCAAATCTGCTTGTAGGTATTACTTTGCATTTTCCTCAAAGGAAAATGAGAGTGAGCGCTATGAAGTCAAATATTCATGCCCACTCCAAGAGTAAATGTCAGAGTCAAGATGCAAAGGCTTGCGGCAATACTTCCAAGTCTGTGAACACTTTCTACAGCAGCTCCATAAAATGGCAAGGCGAAGAACTGCCTTGGGATCTAGGTGACCTGAACTTGCAGGGTTGGTCACACCTCAGACTTTGTCACACACCTGTGTAGCTCTGCCTGCTGCTTGTCTTTTCGGTCTGTATCTGTCCTCTTTGTCCGTTTCTGATACATATTGCTTAGTTTGTTGATGGAAGCTGAACACTTTTTCTTACCTATCAAATGAATGTGCAGTTGTTTACTTGTGAAACCGAGAATCGTATTTTTGCCAAATTAGAAATAATCTTAAAGCCATAGAGGTGAATCCATAAATTATTTTTTGTTCTTATTTTAAGAGGGAGTCATTCTTTTATCGGTCTTTCTACGTGTGCTTCTAACATTTACCTGTAAGAAGCTTAGTTATACATTTGCATGGTAATTAAAAATCAGTGACATTTAGAGGAACTTAAATCCACTTTGGAATTAATGGAATAAACATCTTTTCTTTCTTTTCAGCTAATTAAAGTACATAGGCAAAAATAAAAGCAGAAAAATCTCTGGGAAAATTGAATTTTTCACATCTATTTTTGTATGAAAGAATATACTCACTCACTTTCCAAATTAAATATATCTGTTTTGCAAACTACCTCCTGCGTAGAAGGGACCATATTTTTCTGTTTTTCTTTCTTTCTTTTTGTTTTTTTTAGTACCAGGAATCGAGGTCAGAACCTTGTGCTTGCCACGCAGGCGCTGTGCCCCTGAGCTGCTGTATCACCAGCCCTTCGTTTATTTTTGAACTCTAAATAGAATTTCAATTTTAATTCTAATCATAGTCAAACTATTAAATACAATTTCAGAGAAAACTGTTGAAGATTTTTGGAAATGATTAGAAGGAGATTTCAGCAAAAAGAAATTTGTCATACACAAAAAAATTCACTTAGTGATTGCTTTTTATTTTGCACGACATGGTCATTTTCCCTATGTATGAAAGGAATATTTCAATTGAACTCAATAGCAAATTAAATGAACTGACCTAAATTAACAAGTCTTATGTATGGCTGTCTCGATATATATTGATAAATGGTATTATAGTTATTCCTTAAATAGTGTTGCATTCTAGTAAGGTCTTGGGTTCACATATATTTAAAAGTCTTAACAATTCCAAGAGTAAGTTACATTTAATGTGATGAAAGTAGAGATTATAAAGAGTATAAAGTGGAGATTATAAAGAATAAATGATCTCCTAAACTCAGACATGTCATTTAAAGGAGACTGGTTTGACTGAAAACTCATGCCAGGGTTTGAGATGACTGAGATTCAGAGAGTTGTGTGTGGATGTTAATGTTGGCTAAAGAATCTAGGGAACTTCAGAGTCCTGCAGAGTTGCTTAAAAGGCCAAGTTTCCACGGTGACTGGATCCATTGTGCCCGTTTTATAATTAGTGCATATCATTTTGATGTACAAGGAGGACAATTTGGGGAAAGTTAACCTTATAAGAATAATTTGATTAAAAATTAACATATATGCATATATATGCACACATAAATAAATACATATACATATATATGTGTGTATATGTGACTGGAGAAAAAGCAAGTTTCATTCTTATTTTCATTTATTCAACATAAGTCTGTTTTCAACAGATATTCATTATGCGTTGTTCTAGGGCAGACACTGTATGTATGAGATAAAAAGTTGAAAAAGTCAGACCAGATGTTTGCTCTTATGATGCTTATTCTAGTGGAAAAGATAAACAATAATCAAGAGAACATGCAAATAAGAAAATTGCACAGTGTTCTATGCAGAAACTGAACAGGTGGATGAATGATAGAGTAACATAAGGGTAGAGCGACTATTTTAGAACAGAGAGTTAACATTTCAAAGAGGTTACATTTCAGGTGGGATGTGAAGGATCGGGGACCTACCCTTGGGAAGAGGTGAGGGATGGGTGTCTGCATTCTGCTCAGATAACCAAAAAATGCATTTGTAAACATTTAAGTAGAAGTGTCAGGTGGTGAGCACATCACTGCACTCCCTGGGGCTTCCATCGTGAAGTTCTGGAATGAAATCACACTTAGCTGATATTTTTGGTATGAGAAGAGTACAACTATACAGAAAACATCTGCTTTCAAGCTTGAAATGAAATGTAGCCAAAAATGCCCGACTTTGAAATGAATTTGCTTTTGAAAAGCAGCAAAATGATGCAGAACCCCAATTTTGGTAATATTACAGCTCATCTCCAACTTTCTATCACTGGCATTTCCAGTGTGTGGGATTTCTGTTGGAAGTTTGATTGATTGCAAGTTTTAACTGAGTATTACAGATACTTTGTTACAGAAGATCAGAGATACAAAGCTTTATATAAACCTAAGTATGTTGCTATAAAATGCTTTTTAAGAATGGAAATAGACTGTCTTAGTGATACTACTAGCCATTTTGATATTTGTAGAATTGTTTTGCTCAGGGTATTTAGGTGGAAGCTCTCCTAGTACTTTAGAATATGATCTTATTTAGAAGTGGGACTTTTACACAGTACAACTAATAAAGTCAAAATGAGTTTAGAAGATTCAGTTGTAATACAGTATGACCAATGTTCACACAAGAAAGAGAAATTTGGGTATACTCACCCAGGGAATATGATATGGGAAGACCTAAGAGAAGATGGGATAGAAAGAGTACTGAAACACAACTTCCCTTCAGCCTTTAGAAGGAGCCAATGATGCAACACCCTGATTTTGAACTCCTTGCCTCAGACATATGGACAATAAATTTCTGTTTCTTAAACACTCAGCTTGTGGTATTTTATTAAAGTAGCATTAGCAGGTTCTTACAACTGTCAGCTTATCAAAATAAGAATTGCATAATTCACCTAGGCTAAAATAGTATTTGGGTGTATGTCTTATCCTCAAATACTGTCTTGCATCTTTAACTCAATCAGTGATCAGTGCTATTTTGTTTTTCTTTAATCAACTTAATCAGAATAGCTTATATATGATAAAATTGAGAGAAATGGATTATTACTACTTAAATTTCACATACTTTCACATATCTTTCAACTAATTTCTCTAAAGACTGTATTTTTTTTAGTTTTAAAGCAATGTAAGTATAAATTTTTGATTTAAAAATAAAATCAGCCTGTACAATTCATAGATGAAAAGAATAAGAGTCATTGGTTTGATAGCTCTTTTTAACTTTTTGATCTTTGAGATAGGGCAGGACTGTCACTTTTACTATCAAACTAAATGTATAAGAAATAATGCCTGTAGTGATGTATTTTTTTATGTATGTGATGTTATTTTCTCAATTACTATTGGCAAACTTTATTATGAAATTATAGAGTGGTCAATTATCTGTATGGTTACAAATAGTCCAAATACTTTTCGGACCATAAAATGGTGATCATTGCATTGGCTATTGTTTATAAAAAATAGCCTAAATTGTGGATAAAATGTAAAAGGACAAAGGAAAAGAGTTAAAAGATGCAAAATCATAAGAATATTCAAACTATCTTGAAAAATGTACTTTTCTTCCCCTTTAACTTCTATCCAGAAAAAAAAAATTTTAAAAAGTGATGTCTAAATGACAGATATAATGTGAGGTTATTTGAGTACACTCCTAGATATGCAAATAAGCAGACTCATCCATTGTCATCCAATCTTACCTATTAACATTCACCAATATTATGTAGAAAAATAGAAATTTGAAAAGTTGTAGTGAAAAAATACTGTTGTTTTCATTTGTTAAAGATGAATTTTCTCAGAAGGCAATACCCAATTGTAATCTCAGGGTAGTCATTAATTAACTTTACAGAAAGATCACGTCACTTACAAGGTGAGCATGAATCTGAAAGAGTTGAAAATAGAAGTAGAAGTCTTTTAGGGAATAATGCAAGAAGTAAAGCAGGGATGATGTCCCACCCCAGCCCCAGGAGACTGGCCGCAAGGCATAGAGGAAAGGTTTATGTTTTATCCAGTGGAGCTGTATTAGGTCCGTAAGACCAGTGATTGTTGTGATTAGTTTGCATAGCATTCTGCACATTAAATGTCTTGAGTGTGACTCCTGGAAGGAAGTGATGCTGAGATTTGAAAAATATTTAGGAAGCGGAATCAGAAGGATGTGCATGTAAGTAAATAAGTTACATAATACCATGCTGTGAATGTATAGTCAACATCCGTGTGTGTAAGGTAGAGCTGATTGCAAGAGGAAAGCAATTAACTTTGAAGATGTCAGAGAAGATTTTCAGAGGACGTGGCACCTACACTGATTTTCCTCATGCAAAAAGGGGGGCAAATCCTTTTCCAGGTAAAATAAATAGCGCATGTCTAGTTGACAAAGTATAAAAGCTGAGCGTGATATTCACGAATCTGCACATTGATTGATTTGCTAGACTACAATGTGTAAAATACAAAAGCATTGTCAAGATAGTGCTTGAAAGCTATCTTGCATTACAAGATAATGAAGTAGTTGTAAATTCGTGGATGTATACTTATTAGCCATATTTACATTTTTAATTTAATCTTCTATAATTTTTATTTATTTGGTGGTGAAGATTGAACCCAGACCTTGCACAAACTAAGTATGCATCTACATCTGAGTTGTACCCTCAGCCCTCATATTTAATATATAACTTCATATTTGATATTATATTGGTTATGCTAGTACTTTACTCAGAAAGTAAATTATACATGTTGTGTTCTACATCTATTAGTTTGAGGTTAATTCAAAGTGAATGAAATGAGAGAGATCTAGTACACCATTTATGTAGCATTGGCTCCTTTCTTTATGTAGCAGTCTATAGTGGCACTGAGTATTGCTAGTTTTAAACGTAGCCATGAAGCCTCTCCAAAGAGAGTCTAGTTTAAAGACAATTGGGTTGTTCTGACAAATTAATTCTATCTTACTTACACAATGTTGCTTTGGGTTTTTCATCCCTTATTTTTCTAATATTAGCAGAATGTCTCATGTCTCTGAAATCATGAAAAATCATGACCAAATTAACCAAGATGAACAAATATAACATAGGAAACTTAGCACATAGAGTGAGAATAATTTGGCTTGCACTGTTAAGAATTGTTTTCGAGGAAAAATGCAATGTATTCATCTTTTTGTCTAGCTAACTGATCCTTCAGGTCTATGCTTAATTGTCACTTCATAGAAACTAAAGACCCCTTCTTATATTCCCTTTAGAAACTTCAGCAGTTTATTATTTTATATGTTTAATTAAGATTTAGTTAAATAGTTTTTTAAAACATCCATCTACTTCTTAAATTGACAACTTGAGTGGAGAGGCACAGTACTGAGAGACAGGCCAGAGATTCTTTGAGCATGATAGTGTAGCGTAGGGATCGAGCATTTCTTGGGTCAGAGAAATCTGCTTCAAACCCCATCCTCTGCCTCTCAAGCCTCATTTATGAAATGGGAACATTTACAACCCCAGCTAAGGTTGTTTTAATTTAGCACCCTTATTCCCATTCAATATGCAGTTTCATGGGAAAAGAACTTGCTATCTACAATTCTGTGTTCCCAGTATCTAAGGCACTGAATGCTTGTCACAACCTAAATTCCTAGCAAACATTTGTGGAATAAGTTAATTAACATACAGCATATGTACCTATGTAAAGTTTTAATGAGGGATAAAAAGGTCTAGGAACCCCTTAAGCATAATGCCTGTAACAGAAAAGGTACTTCTTAGTACAAAAAAAAATTATGCTTGTGCTTAATACTAATATTTATCTTTAAATAGTACTTGAATGCTTTCAAGTCTTTTTGTTTACATATGTTTCCATTTTTACCGGATAAATACCTAGAAGTGGAATTACTGGGTCTTGGTATTAAACACCACTGTCAAAACATCATACAAGTGGACATTTCATTTTACAATTTCACCAGTTTGTATGGAAATTTGGATCCTTCTACATTTTTGTTAAGAGTTGTTATGCTTTTTATAAATTTAGCTATTCCAGTGGGGGTTAATGATATTTCATTGTGATTTTAATGTGCAATCTCTCTGATGACTAATGCTGTTATGCAATTTTTCAGTGTTTATTGGCCAGTTTTCATATCTTTTTTTGTGAAATGGGTTTTTTTGGCTTTTTTTTTTTTACAATTTAATTGGGTTATGTGTCAGTTTTATTACTGAGTTGAAGGAATTATGTACACATTCTGGGTATAATCACAAAGAAGACACAAACACTACATATACACAAATATGAATACATTTTCTCTTGGTCTATAACTTGCCTACTCACTTTCATAACAGCCTTTTTTTCCCTTCTGAACTTTTATTCCAGAATAATTTTAGTTTTACAGGAGCTGCAAAGATAGTAGGAAGAGTTCCTAAATACCTTTCATCTAGTTTCCTGTAATAGTAAACATCTTTTCTAACTATGGTATATTTCTTAAAATTTGGAAATTAAGATGCTCAACACAGTGAAATAGATTATTGATTTTAGTTCAGATTTTCCCACTTTTTCCACTAATATTCTTTTTCTATTCCAGGATCCATTTCAGGATATAGCGCATTTGGTTTTCAAGTCTCTTTTGGCTCCTTCAGTCTATAATAGGTTCTCAGTTTTTCTTGTCTTTCATGACCTTAATAATTTTGAAGAGTCCTGGACACAATTTGCCTTGATTTGGGATTAGGACACTTCTGTTGAGCTGAACTTTAAAACGTTTTAATGCAGTTAAATTTATCAGTGTTTTCTTAATTAATGCTAATATCCTGTCAAAAAATCATTCCCTATCCAGAAGTTATCAAGGTAATTTCCTGTGTTTCCTCCAAGAAGTTCTATACTTGTTGCTTCTAATTTTAAGTTTATGATCCAAATTGAATTAGTCTTTCTCTATGGATCGAGGTGGGAAATTAAGGTTTGCTCTTTTCTATATGAAACTAGTTTTCCAACATCATTTGTTTATAAGAATGTCCTTTTCTCATTGTCTTGGTGCTTTTGTTAAATTGAAAATACCTTCAAGTTCAGGTCCATTTCTGGAAGTTTTGTTCCGTTACTCTTTTATGCCACTACTACCATCTTGATTACTGTAGTTTTAGAATAATGGGCGATGGACACTTAACCACAGTGATAAATTGTAAGCATTTTAGGTTTGCAGGTCATCAGCTGTTTCTCATAGTTACTCAATTCTGCCTTTATGGTATTAAGCAATCAGAGATACTATATAAGTAAAAGAGTAAATTTATGTTTCTTTAAAATTTAGTTTACAAACACAAGGAGCAACCTGTAGACAATATTTTTTCAAGAAACACTTTAGATCAAGACTTGTTACTCAGTAATATATAGCTTTCGACTTGGTTCAGCATCTTCATTGTCTGATACTTTGGTCTACTTTATCTGTCAACTCCTGATAGAGTTGTTACAATTTATAACTACAGTTGTGAGGTTTTGTATTTTCTTTTGATCTTTCAGATTTTGCTTGATATATTTCAAAGCTCTGTATTTTGATGAATATATATTTATGTCTTTTATATATTGATGCTTTTATTCTTGGACATTTCATCTTTAGATTTAGTCATATTCATTCCCTCACAAGGTATTTTGCAAATTTTTAATATGATCTAATTCTCATAGGACTAGGATTAAAGTGGTATTAGTTTTTTTTTCTCTCTCTCATTCTATTTATCTCTCTGGAAACTGAATTTCAGAATGTCTCTCTTGGACACATTCTGCAATCAAGTGTTCATAAAGTTCATTTTGACAGTCTCTGTCACATCAGTGGAATGTCTTGTCCATTTGCATTTTACATGTAATACAATTGTTGATATGTTTAGGGTATTTCAACCAGATATATCGTCATTTCTGTCTCTTATATTGTATTTGGTTTTTATTCCTTTTTTTCATCGTTTCCTTTTGTATTTACTAAAGTTATTTTTTTAATTACCTTTTTACTTCTCTTTTTCAGTTTTAGGATTTTTATTTGAGTTTTTAAAAAATAATTTCTCTATCTCAGCTGACATTTCTCTTTTTCCTTATTATATGTATATCTTTTTTTGGATCCATTAAAATATTTATAAAAGTTGTTTTAAAGTCCTATTACAAAAAAGTTTCTGGAGACAAAGCAAAACACTCCTGGTTTTCATTCATTATTTCCTTCCCTATTTGCCAGTCACACATTTTTCTGCTTCTAGTACAAGAGTTCCTTTGATATCCTCCGGCCTCTTGGATGTATTGCTTATTATTTAGGCAAGTCTTAACACAAAACCCCATGGAGGGCCCTGGAGTTTATTTTCTATGTCATTTCTTCCTCTATAACCCTGTCCCGTACTCTGTTTCACAGTGTCTAGTTACTTCATCGGCCTCAAATCTTGACCTCTATTTCTGCTGCTCATCCAGGCTTTTGTTCCCTGTTTCAGGTTTGTTTTCTTGTACATAACTTTGGACTGAGCCCACAGGTCGGAAGGCATGATGCTTGTGTGATGCACTTCCTGCGTTTCCTGTCCTCTGTGAATCACAGTCCTGTGCAGTCTGATCCCCAATACTTGAACATAGTTGATTCATATATTGATTCAGTTTTGTCATTCTTTATCATTAGTCTAGTACAGAGTCTATGTTGCAAATATGTTTTTATCTCATGTTGTGTATCCAAGATAACTTCTGATTTGTAGATTTGGCCCAGACATGTGCACACACAGGTACATGTTCCATGTATATTCTAATAAGCAAATGGCCTCTTTTACGATGACCGTATTGAATGAGAAAACCATGTTCATGTTTGTATTTATTTATTATCATTTACATTGGCATATACATAAATCTACAATAAAGTTTGTTATACTAAAACAACTTTATTTTTCCCTTGTTTTCAATTCATAATTGGATGACACTTACTCTATCAATATAAAGAAGTTACATTAGGTTACCATAAAGTAGTGAAAATATATAATCATTTTTATGCATTGTATAATATTTAAACTATGTTACACAAAGTAATATACTTTGAATTAAATGTATAAGCATATTTATACAAGTATAAAATGCAAAATAAATTTGTAATGCATAATTAAGACGTATAAATTAATTTATTTCATGATTTTTATTCACTTTATATTAATATATAAATAATATTAATGGATATTTATTGTATCATTTTACAATTTTAAATTAACATATCATAGTTTTATTTTTCATGTAGAGAGAATTAAATGGATGAGTGTTTAGATTTAAATACAAGTATACACTGAGTACACCTAAAAGAAAATCAAGTTTAATGTTAAATAAGATTCAGTGATTACTCTTGAAAAATATGTTAGAATAGTTTGTGAAATATTAAAATCTGTAGTAGTAATTTAAGACAAAAGACTTAAAGTGGCAGATCTCTAAAACTGAGCTAACTTTGAAAAATAAAAGCATACCTAGGTCAGTATCTTTTAAACTGTCAAAAGGAAAAGTAACATAGTTAACAGTTTCAAAAAGAAAGAGTTCAAAAGGCTCCTGCAATTTTCAGTGGGTAATGGAGAAATCACAACTGTCTGTTTAAAGAACTGTGGTTGAAAGGTAATTAATTCCACCTTGCTAGAGGCAAATTATTTTCTCATGCTTGAATACTACTCACAGCACTTTTTGTTTCAACAAAGACATGGCACAAAATAGACTTTTTAAAGAGAAACATAACCTTCTTCTTGAAAGCAAATCTCTTAAATGTGTGTGGGTCTTTATGTTTTCTTCTTGACTTCAAGATAATTTTATAATTCATTCAACAAATTTATAATACATATGTTTTATACAGGATCATTTATTCCAGTCCTTTTCAGGGATTTTACTAAGCTCTGAACATTTTTGTTTCAAAACATTCTACTAACTAGATGATACCTACTCTTTAACAAACATGAATAAAAATTTGATTAGAAGTAATAATTTAAGCTTATAAGATTTATGAGAAGCTTGTTTGACATGATTGGACACATCTTTTCAAGGCATAAAGCCTTGAAATGAAAATCCCATATCAACAATCTTCCTTTAATTAATTAGATTTTTACTTCACAATGAAATTAGTATGTGCCTGCATCTATAATCATGGAGGCCCAAGGGAGACCCAGGCTAATAGCTCAGACATTACATGAAAAGGGGTTATAAAGTCAATAAGGGAAGGGAAAACAAAACAAAAAGAACAATAATAACAGCAAAACAGAGATGAAATCTATTAAACGATGTCCTAAGATAATGTGCACTTTCTATGCTTTTTACCGGTTCATCTCCACAACAGTCACAATCTCCATGTCACAAATGGAGCTCCATTTACCAGATTTTTAAACTGAGGTTTTTTTTTAGTTGTTCCATATCAACTTTAAGATGACCCTCCCCAGTCCCTTTAATATATATATATGAGACAAGGGAAGCAAAGAAACAGCCAGCCAATGAAACAGCTAAAAATCAAACTGAGTCCCAGAAAGAAAGGGCATTTGCTTTACTGAATGAAGGGCACACAGTTAGTAGTGACCTGAATATTCAGTCCCAGACTTTGCCAGCATTCTTCCATGTAGTTGACTCAGCAACATTATCTTCAGAGTGATGAAAGGCATGGGAAATGAACTCAGAGAACTACAGCTTTTCACCCATTTGACCAAATGCCTTATATCTGGGGGACTTTGAATCACTTGCTTTGTTATTGTTTTTGGGTAACTTCTTTTTTAATCATTCCCCTTGCCAGTAGGCTTGGTATTTGAACCACGGAATCCATTTTCCTAATCATAGAATGTGAAGGGTTATAGAATATAGTATTTTTTCTGAGTAAAAATATTAATAGAGACAAGCAAGGCAATTAGCAAGCAATGATGCTCACTAAGTTTTATCCTTTTTCTCCCAGACCTCACAGAGTGGATACAAGATGCTTGGCCTTTCCATGGTTTGCTTTTGTCCTGTCTGTGGTGAACATGGTGATAAATAACTTCAAAATAGTTCCATGGATTAATCTCACACTATTAGAATAATTACTTTCATTGAATTTTATTTTTGATTGATTGTATTCAAAATACCTCATGGTCATTCCTTAATAGGCGTAGTCTTGGTCCTATCTGGAGAAAGACCAATAATTCAATAATTCAGCAAATGTATGTATTTTACTGATTTCATGTATCTGCTAGTATTTTGAAGTCTTCAGTGTTTAAAAAAAAACGGCTTTCAGAGCTGACGAAAACCCACTGAAGATTAGTCTAATTTTTATATATATATATATATATATATATATATATATATATATATATATAAAGAAATGAAACCCAATGAGAAGAAGGAGTTCCTCGAGGTCATATTGGTTGACAGTTTGTTCTCCCCATATTTGTCATCTACTGTTCTTAATTTTGGCTTTAGGAAATACTACTTGCTTTCTCTCTAAAATAGGAGAGGAAATTGATTCTTGTTTCCTATTTTGGTTTTAATTAGTTAGTTAGTTAGTTTTTGTCTTTTTGAGGCAGGCTCTCAGTATGCAGTTCAGTCTTCCCTTGAACTTACTTTGTAGTCCAGGCTGGCCTCCAATTTGCAGTAATCCTCCCTCCTCAGCCTCTGAAGAAGGCATGTGTCACCACACCCAGCTTAATTTTGCAGTATGCTGATTGATAAACTAGTTTTGGAGAAAAAATTGAAGGCATAATCTTTGATAAAGGATGCCTACAAGAAGAATTAAGTGGATTACTGTGTTTGAATAGGATGAGTGGAACTTTGTAGAGTGGTTTTTTTCTTAATTAAAATATGAGGTCATTTTAGCTCTGTGGTGTTAGAGCCAGTAATGATACAGAGAAATGGTATTTGTGGTCCCTAATTAATTTTAAAAGGCAACCGCATTGGTGCTGTTCTAAGGGAAGCTAGAAGAGATAATACGAAATAAGATGAATTGATTTTTAATTCTGGATTAAAGATTTAAAAAATGGTTGTTCAGAATCACCCAAGAGAGTTAATACAGTTACATATTCTTCGCTGTTTAAAATACTCACATGAATCAGTTTTGATGTGTTTAGAGGGATTCGTTTTAATCACCTGTCTTATTCTGTATTTGTGTTGTTTAGGTCTGACACATGAAAAACATCCTGAAAGACTCGTGCAAAGCTTTAGAAATTCCACACAATAAAATATTTTTAATTACTACATGGTAGTAACTTTTCAGTGAAAATTATAGATGAAGCTATGCTTATATCCTTCAGTTCCTAAAGTGAAATATTTCCAAATGATTCTCTAAGAAGTATCCTGAAAACAGTCAAGTAAATTTTCAATGATACTGAATTTGACCAAAAAGCTGAAGGAGAGGCCCTGTGTGATGGCACATGCTCATAATCTCAGTACTCAGGAGGATCCTGCTGATGCAGGAGGATTGCTATGAGTTTGAGGCCAGCCTGGGCTACATAGTGAGTCCAGGTCAACCTGAACTACATAGCGAGACCCTGTGTCAAAAAAGAAAGCCAAGAAAAGCAAAGTTTTACCCAAAATCATGTAGGTAGAAGATAGCTACACTTAAAGAACAGGACCCGCGTCAGCAGTCAAATCAGGTTTGAGGACAGGAGATGAAATTGGATGCTAGTGGCCTTCCATGAACCCCGTGTCCAACCAAGTAACTTGAAAGCGTGCGGTAAAGCAGAGCTCAGCATCTGTAAAGTGTCTGGAGAGCTTTGAGCTGTGCAAGGGCACAGGAATTTTTGTAAAGGGAACACTGTGTAGGTTTTATTGTCTTGATTATGTCATCTCATATTTCAGGCTTCAAGGATCTACACTGGCATCACAGAATGACTTGTTGTTCAGCCCTAGCTTTCTGGAAATTCTATGTTTTGTTTTGTTTTGTTTTGTTTTGCTTTGCTTTGTTTTAAAAAGCATGGCATTTAAATCTGAATCCCTGTGAGAGGTCATGATTCTGCCCTCCCGACTTCAGATTAGATCGTGCCCATTAGATAGAACACTTTAGCAAACTAATGCCTCGGGTCTTGGAAGCATTTTCTTTCCATGTGATACTAATGACCATCATCACATCTGGGACTGTGTCCTTCAGTACTGTAGCAAGTCTTAAAGATCAGGATTTGAGAAAGGTTTACTGAATGTTTGGTGAACATTCCTAAGAAACTCTGATGCCTTGTGCATTTAAAGAAAAGATACAGTCATTTTGAAATTACCTCCAAGGGTGAAGCAAGTTGGTTTTTATCTGAAGCATAATCCATAGACGTACTGAGTCAGTAAAGCTCATCTTGCAGGATGCCATTTCTTTGAAGTTAGTGTCTAAGCATTTCACGTATAAGATACAAAAGTTCTCACATGGGAGGTATCTCTCCTTAAATGTTGGATATTTTTGAGCTATACGTTGTTAATGGAAAAAAGGCTGAGTGTAAGCTGAGGGGCATGGGTCTGATGGGGAATGCAGTAATTATTATGTAATAGGTTAATTAAAAATAATATAATCAAACTATTTGCTAAAAAAACATTTTCTTAAATAGAGTCAGTCTCATGCCCAAATTCCTTGGGACTTTATTGCTGTATCCATATTGCCTCTCTGAAGGCATTTTGGTGGCCTGTTGACAATGGCCAACTAGCTTCTACTTTTGTGCATGGGTGGTATCAATGTTCCTGTCTCTTCCTGTGTTCAGGGAGGGACAGAATTGGGAAGTCCTCTTTGATTACAGCAAATTCCATGTGAGAGTTTGTGATAGGCAGTGAATCAGAGGAAGCATGCCCCACTACCTGCTTCAATTTATTCTATTTTTTTTCTGGTCATAGAACTGTGAAATCTCTTTTCTGTATGCTGCCAGCTCATAAGGAGACATCTCACAGCTTCTTTTAGACTAGTGTATTTCCCTTTGAGATTAACTTTGATTTTTGTTTAGTTAATAGTATGGTTGAAGGTTCACAAGCACTCTCAGAGAAATCGTCCATTTATGATTAAAATTTTAATCATTAAATTTGAATACCATTCAGTCTCTGGAGTGTAGAATCCATTATTTTAAAATGTTGACATTTAATTTCATAAGGTTTCCTTGCTAACAAGGAAATTCAGAATGATTCAGGGAAACTATCTTTAAATTTCACTAAAGAGAATTTTAAATCATTTTAAAACATCCTTTGAAATAGTATTAAACCATTCATTCATTTTCAAATTATTTTACTTTCACTATCATTTGTGTCCTTTCTTCAAATTTTTTGTTAAAGAATAGTAATTAGTGTTTTCTTATATTATTCATTTTTAAATAGTAATTTCTTATTTGTATGGTTAATACATTGTGTCAACTTGAGAAGTTTAAAAGTTTAACTAAGAGACTCAGCAGGGAGCCAGGGTTCTTTGTAAATATCCTCATCCTTTGCAAAAGAGGGCGAGGACATTTTGTGAGTGTTACAACCACCCTGAAGGTTTTGGTGGGGGGTGGCCTGTGTACAATTTAAGGGTAGAGAAGAGGCTTGCACTTTGCCCTTTTCTCGCCTTTTGCTCTGGCTGCTGCCTTGAAGTGTTGCCCCAGTGCCATGCCACCCTGCCTTGGAGCCAGCTGATTATGGACTGAAATCTCCAAAAACTATAAGCTGAATAAACTTTTTCTTCCCTAATTTTGGGTGTCAGGTGTTTTGTCCCAGCAACAAGAAAAAGTAACCAAGACACTTATATTATTCATTTTTAAACAATAAATTGGAATAACTGTGAATAGTGTAATAAATAGTTCTTATAGGTATATGAGTTAGGGATTGTTCAAGAAAAGTGTACATAAACTGACAATGTTCAAATAATCTAACATCCACACAGAAATAGAATAGGACTGGTGAATTATAGCATTGGAAAAATGAAGATTATAATTTTGGTAACAGTACATGTTAACATTTGTAGTAAGTTTCTCATTGCTGGAAACAGTGCCTACCACTCAGTTTAAAAGGAGTTTAATTTGGCTCATGGCTCAGGAGATGCAGTCTATGGTCAGCTAGCTCCAACTCATATACATCATGGTGAAAGGCATGGTAGAGAAAAACTGCTCACATCATGGTAACCAGGAAGCAGAGAAAGCATGAAGAACCAAAAAGCAAGATATATACGGTCCAAAGCACATCCCTATTAATACACCTGTTGAAACCAGGTCTCACATCTTAACAGCACCTTCAGCTATAAACTCATCAGTAAATCAATGCATTGATGAGTACAGCACCATTTTGATTCGGTCACCTTCAAAAAGCTCTACCTCTGGACTCATGAGACTTGTAGGGGTAGATCTATGTGAACCATAACAAATATATGACTTCGTATCATGTGATTTGTTTAAACTAAAGTTAATATAAAAATACCCTCTCTAAACAAAGAATGTTTTATAAAAAGAAAGAAAATGTCAAGTTTAAGATTCCTGAGAAAATAGATTTAGAATGCTAGAATCAATAAAAATGATTTTGTATAAACTATTTCAATGTTTTTATTAGAAATGTTACATAGAATTTCTAAGTAATGGAGTATATTCTCTCTCAGGATATGTATATATTAATAGTATGTTTTCTTACTGGTTTACACTTTCATTAAAATATAATTATTTAAAAAAAGAAAGACATCAAATGGAATTTCAAACTTAAAAATGTAAACTGTTACACTAATTCTGAACATTATATATTATCTGGAAAGAATACCGAGTAGATTACATAGAGAAAAATTTGGGTTAACATAGAAAACTATTCACGTTTCATGCTTCTCCAGATAGAGAAGTCAATTCACTCTTTACTTCTCAGGAAATGCTGGAAATACTTTCCTTCATCTTGTACACACACCAAACACATACACACACAGATATGAGTAAATATATCACCATTGCCTTTTGACTTAAAGATATACATAGGAAAACACCAAAGTTCTACATTCCATATTAAACCTAGGATGATAGAGAAAAAATTAAGTCAACTTTCACAATTTTCCTCATCTATAACATAATTTGGTAGCATTCCCAAATATTTATTTTTGTGCCATCAAATATAGTTTTTCAGTCTCAGTGGAGCATGGAATAAACTTATAATTTGTATAATGCTTGTTATGTTTCAATTCTGCCACCATTACAGTGCCCAAAATGCTTAAACCCTACCAGAATTTGAGTATGACATTTCATTAAAGATCATTCCTTCTTAGGATTATAAATGTATAGTTAGCAGAGTTTTTAGAGAAGGGTATACCATATCAAGTAAAGTTTTATAAATCAAGAGTTCTTCAATATTAGTAAATATATTACTGGTTTTCACTGTGTTACTATATTAAAGGTAAAAAAAAATTGTTACTTTCTTTTTTAGTACTAAAAGATATCTAGTGAGGTGGTCAGATACCATATAAGTATACAAAAATTGGTAACTTTCCCCTATACCAGAAGAAATTCATTGAAATGTAGTGGAAATATTCTTTGAAAATACGTAGGTATTTGTGGAAAGAAACACATTTACAAACACACTGTTTTTTCTTGAAACAAATGTTTTAAAAACCTCAGTTCTTTCAAATTGATCTGAAAATACAATTTGATTTTCAACAAAATATCAGTGTGATTTTTAAAGGGGTAAGCTGGAAGTACTTTACTCAAAAATTAATTTATTAATAAAGTACATAATGAGTTAGCTCATGAAAAGTTGACATTTAATATCAATAGAAAAAGGATTAAAAACTAAAATGAAGCTGGGTGTGGTGTGATTATATGCCTGTTAGGTTTAGGGTTAGGGATAGGGTGCTGTAATCCCAGCACTTGGGAGGCTGAGGCAGGAGGATTGTTGAGAGAGTTCAAGACCAGCCTGGGCTGCAAAGTGAGCTCAAGGTCAGCCCGAACTGCACAGCGAGACCCTATCTCAAAAAATCACACACACACACACTCACACACAAAAAACTAAAATGATTAGTGGATATATGGTGAAGTTTATAATTAATAAATTAGAAGATTTTTTTCTTTTCCATAATTTTTTTCCCAGAATCAGAAAGAGAGGGATCTACTTAGAACAAAGTGTTATGTATGAAATGGAAGTATATCATTTATATCAATAAAGAAAAGATAGAAAAATGAAAGATAGTATTATGGAAATTTAATTAGACTTTTGCATGAAGAAAATGAATAATAAATAAGATTCTCTTAAAGGACACTAATTGCAAGTCATCAGTCATTGATTTAAACTCCAGAGAAAAGTACTTTAGCCTTTTAACTTCATTCAGTTTTCATCTTTATTATATTTGTGTTTGTGTGGTTCCTGTTATTTTTATTAACTGTCAAAATTTTTGCAAACTCATTGTATAATATCTATCATGTAAGGCTTTGAGCTTGTCATTATGTTACCCAACTTGTTAAATTTTATCCATATATCACCTTCTGTAAAATTGATACAAGTTTTAATTGCATAAAGTTTAGGGTTTCAGCAGACAGACATAGTTCTGCATGTCTATTGAGCACTTAATATTGTGCTGGGTAGTATTCTACATGCTTAATAGATTTATAAGGTACAGTTGATCATCTCTCTTGTAAAATTCATGATAATGGTTTAGGAGGTGCCTAAGTGACTTACCAAGGTTCACATTGCTGATACTCTTGTGAAATAATTCGTCTGCCTTTAAACTACACTGTTTCTATACATAACTTCTTCAGATTTCTTTTTTTTAATTATGGAGATTTATGTTTATTATTTTCCCCAAATGCTGGACATACTATGTATATTTTAATAATTGCTTTTAGACAAGGCATGTGGAATACAAGATAAAATATTCTATTGTGAAATTGATAGAAGACTCCTAGGCACAGTGAGTGTAGATCAATGACTTAAATGGTTATATAACTGAACGTATTTGCACCTGAGAGAATGCTTTATCCCTAAAAATTCAGAAAGCTTTAAATTATTCAGCAAAGTGGATTTTTTTACTTACCTCCAAATTCATTTTGTTAATCCCCTGAGGACCATAATGTTTGACTTATTACACGCTTTAGGTAAATGTTTAATTTAACTTAGGATTTACATTTGTAAAAACAATGCAATCTCGCAACATGAAGGCACTTGTATCCTTATAGTCATCAAGTGGTGACTATAATAGGCCTAAGGTACTAGACTTCATGGGGGCTTTTACTATGGCTAATGCTAAACATTTGAAGTAGCTGTTCTTTTTGAAGAAGAGGTATTTGACTATATAATCCTTCAATGCAGTTTAACTTGTTGTTTATATGCAGCTCAACTATTGACCCAACATATGGGAGCTGATATATTTTTCCCAGTGGGGCTAGTGATTTCACTAATATACTGTGCCCATGAAGCTCCTTAGTCACATCATCTGGGTTTGAGTTCATAGCCTTGTACTTCCTACATGTAGACTCATGACAAACTTACTTATTCTGGGCTTTGAATTTTTTACATATACAGAAAGGAAGGTGATAATAACATACAATTCCTAAGTCTATTAATGAAGTTTTCCAAGAACCAAATACATAATAAATACTATTAATATCTGCCTCATCTATATTGTCTGCCTTTTCTGTGAGTTACTGAAAAAAAGAAACACTTTACGCATAATTCTGAAGCTCATGCTATGTTTTCCTGTACTTATATCACTATGTGATGAATACTTTAAGTCAAAGCTGGGCTGCTCATCTCTGTAAGAAAGAAACTGTGATTAGCAAGTCTATTACTTACAGCTTTCTTGCTCACAACCATCTATCCTCAGCACTAATCATCTATTTGTTTCAATAATAGTGGCTATTTTATTATAGTTCATGGTTCCAACCATGATAATCAGGTTGAATTTAATATGTACTGTGTCTCTTTAGAAGGCATCTGTGTTCTCTAATACGTTTATCTCTTGACACAAAATTGAAATATAGGCACTTAACATAATGAAACAAAATAATTATCTTCATACCACACCATGAACATAATTTTGATTCAGGAGTTTGATAAGTGTTTTCCCCTCAGCTGGAATACTTACTGCTTACTGTATAGCCATGATAGCAATCTATAGCTTTTGCAAATATTTTGTTCTAAAATGGAACTACACAAAATTAGTGACAAAGAAACAGATAAACATGTCTTGTTTCAGGCTAGAAAGGAGTATTTTTGGTGCTATGAACTAGACAAAAATTTAGAAAAGAAATTAATTGTAGCAGTTGGGTATGATAAACTTATAACATGCAAAAATTAGCCATTTTTACTACTGAGAGGTTTCCTTACAGCATTCTGAAATCTGAAGTCATTAATCATAAAATAGTAAGAGGTAGTAATTTTTTCTCCACCTAAAAGTCTCCAGTCATAAGAGTATATTTATAGTCATTTATCACCAAGTTTGTATAATTATAGTGAAATAATGAGCCATATATAAAAAGAATAAAGACCACAGTGACAAAAGTAGGAGAGACTGCCTAAAATCTACTCATAGGCCAGAACCTAAATGTCTATGTCAGTATGTAGTTTACAGGGTCTTTTGAAGTTTTTACAGTTTTTAAGATCTAAATGTCCTAAGAAGAAAGTGAACAAAGGCAATGAAAATGCAAAGTCTAAATTACTTGAGTCAAGCCGTGGTTTTTGATCTACTTTCCAGGTCCTTAAAGCAGTAGTTCTACTAAAAGGAAAAAAGTCATAGAGGAGAAACAATGATGAATTTTTCATCTTATTCAACTAGTTAATTATTTTCAGGCATAAAGGAAAATGTTCATATTAAGTTTAGTTAAGGTGGGCATACTCTGTCCCTTTCTGATCCTGAAGGAATGTTTAACCTGCATCATTGAGTCATCGAGGTGCGATCAATACTTACACAGTCTTCAGGATAGATGAATTCTCCTTTCAAATCTTGAGTAATAAAACATAAAAATATAGGAAGAAAGCAATGAGGGGATTCTCTTTAACTACTTATAATTTCCATAATTGCAGCTACAAATGTTACTGCATACCAGCTACTAAAAAAGGGGCTTTTTTTAAAAAAACATATTTTGTTTAATCTTCATAGCTACTTTGTGAATCAGACATTGATATTACTATTTTACTCATGAAGACATTGACAGAAACAACAAATTATCAGCCAAAATTCCTAGAAATATAAAATAGCAGAAACTGGGCCTGCACCCTAAACAAAAAAACATGTTTAATATTCTGCTCGACTTGCTACAGAACTTCTTATAGTCCAGTAATAGGAAGGGCTTAACCTCACATTTAAGACCATTTCCAAAACCTTTCTATTTGCCTCCATATGCCAAAAGATTATTTTTATTTTTTCTTTCTCAATCCTTTAAGTGTAATAGTTTTCAATCCAAATAGTAATACGTATTTGCAATTCAACATACATGCCATTTTTTCATTACATAATTAATAATATAATTAATGGGGAATGAGTGACTATCCCCCTACTCCAGTCCAAGTTGTACTTCTTTACTACTTTGGAAAAAATACTAGAGATTTCTATGATTATCTAGGAAAACTATATACACAAACATGTATTTATAGAGAGCATGAAACACTACACCTTGAATTAATTATCCACGTTAGTTTTTTATCCAGTGGAAGCTTAAGGGGCAGAGAAAGAACACCTTTTATCAGAAATGTTAGAGGAGAAAGTTTCAGAATCTGTGGGGTCAGCAAGGCAGGAAGACCTTGAAAGAATGTCAGTTCCTTGACTTTAGGACAGTTTGAGGAACAGCTATGGAGCAAGGGGTTTATAATCTACTTGAATTTTCCTTAAAAACTACTGAGTCTTCTTGCTGAATTGAAAACCTAATTTTTGCTTTCTTGAGAGATTTGGTAAAGATTCTTTCTATACTGAGAATTGAAAGCATACAGAAAAGCTAGTGGTACCTGACTGACTGTGTGAGATGTTCTCATTGATGTTTAAAATTATTTCTATGAAATAGACCATCACAGTGACCTCTCTGGCAATTTGGAAGACAGTAGAGTGGCAATGTTGAGCTCACAGTTCTCTGAAATGAGTATTTATTATCTCCAGTCGCAGAGGAGACTTAGAAAGGTAGGAGTGAATAGGAGGGAAAAGTGTATCTGTTTATTTTTTTAAGAGTTTTATAATGAGAGCCACTAAGTTGATGTATAAACTTAAACATTATGCAGCTGACTTCACCTGCCACAAACTGATGCACGTTAAGTCAAAGTGCCATCCTTCTGATAAAGGTATTGAGCTGTGCCTGTGTGAGCTGGGCTGAAACACATCATAGATGATATCATAACCTATTCCAGTGATGCATGTAGGTGATTAAAATGTCATCCATCATTGTTGAAAAAATGCCTTCCAGATATGTGGTTTCCAGGAATTTAGTAAATGGACAATAATGTTTAGCTCTAGAAACCATTCAGTTGTGGTAGATGGATGGTACAGACCAAACTCTGAGAACTATAAAGACATAAATGATGGCTTTTTCATTTTATAATACCTGCTTCCAAGCAAGATGTGTGGTATCTTTTCCTTTCTCTTGTTCTCCTGTCTATTCTTGGGAGTTCATTGTGCATCTATCTGAGTATGATTACTCTAATCACTAGTAAGTGCCCCACGTACTAGTCACAGTGTGTACTTCCATGGCCAATGACAGAAAAAAAAGGATAATATATTGTCTCACTAATTAAAATGACTAGGAATTATTTTGATCTCAAGAATAGCTGGGTCTGTGTGCCTAAACAGTATCATCAGGAATTAGACTTTTCTCATATCTTGGCTGTGTTCTCCTTTGTGCTGCCTTTTTCTCAAGTAGGTGCTTTCCAAAAGGTATCTCCATATTCTGGTCTCCTCCCTAAAAAAATAAGGCTTAAGGACACCAAGGAAAATAGACTTTTTCCTCATACCTATATCAGAAATAGTAGAAATGAGTCTTTTTTTACTTGAGTCACACATTCATCTCTGAATGAGGAGGATGAAATCACTTAGACAGATCTGTCTCACATGAACCTCAGGAGTGAAAGGTTAATACCACCAGAATAACATGAGCACATTGTGGAACAGGAGTGATTTTCCAAGGGAGACATTGATGTGGGAGATGGGTAAGTAGTGGGAGATGAGTAAGTAGAATCAGTAAATGACCACTAGCTCTCTCTTCAAAACTCCAGTACAGGTTGACCATCCCTAATCCAAAAATCTGAAATCTGAAGTGCTTGCAAGTGCAAGTCTGAAACGTTTTGATGTAGCTAATGATACTGCAAGTGAAGAAATACTATACCTGACCTCATGCAATCAGTCATAGGAAAAGCACAGGTGCACTAAAATTTTGTATATAATTGTCTTCAGGTTCTGTGTAATATATGAAATATAAATGGATTTTGTGTTTAGATTTGTTTCCTGTCTCTGTGATGTTTCAGATGTATATGCAAATATTTTAAAATCCAAAAGCATCTGAAATTCAACACAGTTCCAATCCAAAGTACTTTGGAGAAGGGATACTTAACCTGTATTTTCCATTTTACTCTCCATTTTAGCATGTATATAGGGTCTTAGAAACAGTCATTCCCGTGTTTGGATTCTGTTCTGTCTGTAACTATTTTCTTGAACAGGTCACGAAACTCTGTTTTCTTACTTTGGAAAATGTTTACATTATTTATACATTGATGTTATTCTATCTAATGTATATCAAGCATAAAATAGCGTTTTACACATATTAGGACCTCAGTACTGAACAGTACTGTAATAGGAGTTGTTCTTATTCATTATCTTAACTACACTCATAATGAAATATCTATTTAATTTGTGTTTATCTGATATTTGTACTCTATTTATGTCACTGAAATTTACAGTGACTTTCATACAAGTTGTTAACCTGGGTCTATGTGCTATTCTTGGCTGCCAAGTATTCCCTTTCCTTTATAGTGGATTCTCCATTTTAATAGCTGTTTTTTGTTTGTTTGCTTGTTTGTTTGTTTGCTTGTTTTTTGAGAAAAACATGTCTTCCATTGGTTGCAATTTTACTTCTTATACAATTGCAGTTAGCCATGACCGTAAATCCTGAATTATCAATGAATTGTTCCTTTTTCCCACATGCAATGTATCTCTTAAGATATGACCAAATGAATCTCTGTGTGTTATGGTTTATATCTAGATGCCCCCTCAAAACTTTTTGCAGTTGTGGAGGGGGTGGGCTTTTTTCAGAGGTGGCTGAATCCAGAGCATGTGACTGACTTGTAGTGCAATGCTGGGGTTAAGGCTGCTAGGACTAAGGGTGGGTGATTTCTGGATCAATCCACTGATTGGATTAGCACTGTCCTAATCCTGGTAGACTGGATACAATATAAGGGGCAGAAAGAGGCTTGTGTTGCTCTTTCTTGTTACTTTTGCTGTCTTGTACCACTCTGCCTAGGAGCCAGATGATTATGCACTGAAACCTAGAAATTATGAGCTAAATAAACCTTTCCTCCTTTAACTTTAGGTGTCAAGTATTTTGTCTCAGCAATAAGAAAAGTAGCTAAGACACCATATATTTTATTTTCTTTCACGATATCTTCCAATGATCCTCTCTATTCCTTATGGTTTTGACTGTCACCTTTTTGTTGATGCATCTAACAATCAGCACACCCATTTATTCAAAAATATTTTTAAAGTACTAACGTATACCAGTTGTTGATGATGCTAGGATATAACAGTGACCACAGTAACAAAAATAGTGATTTTTTTCCACCATTATGGATATAAAAACATAGCAGTGCAAAGATGTTTATCAGGCAGTGGAGAGGTATATCAGGCATATTCAAATGAGCACTATAAAGTGAATTTAAAAGTGGCTATGTTGTATAGAAGAAGAATCTGCTTAACCATTGGAAGTTGCAGCAGATCTCACAGAGGTGATACGTGAGTTGAAATCTAAAGAAGAAATTCCATGTTCGCCTTAAAAAGAGTTCTATCCAAGCAACCAAAGGCAAAGGTAGTAGTCTCTTTCTTTTATATCAACATGTTCCCAACCAATGTTATTAATTACCTCCTATGTGCCATTGCTAAGCACTGGGAATATAAACAAAACATGGCAAACATAACCCCTACCTTAGTGTAATTTAAAGTTTGTTGATGGTAACAAATGATAAGTTACAATATAAGATGAGCACAGTTCTGTTAGAAATGCATGATGCTCAGTGCTCTCATAGCACATTAGAAGGTATCCAGATTTGGATGCAGCGGTGGTGAAAGTGAGAAATCAGTCGTGACACAGTGCTTCCTATAGCAACACATATTATTAGGACTTAAATTGCTTGAATGAAGAGGATAAGAGTGATGCAGATGTAGGAAACAGCTTGAGTGAAGGTTAGCTGTTAGGGAACTTAGCAGATCAAGGAAATTAAAAGCAGTTCAGTGTTCAGAAACGTAAACTGTGAACTTGGCCAAGTCCTAAACTGCACTAAGAATTTTGAAAATCTTAGAAAAAGGGTAATGGAATGAGCAGAAGTGCATTTTGGAAAGCTGTCTTTGATAAAGGATGGAAAAGGATTGAGAGGTAACAAGGCAGAATGAATAAGTTGTAATAACCCAGGTGAGACATAGGGTGTCTTAAACATGTTTCAGACTAAGAACTAGAGACAGGGGAATACACAGAATTTACATGTTCTTGCCATGATATTTGGATAGTCTTTAATGTATCACTGTTATACATAGCCTATTGTTTCTCTAGAACTAAATATATAAAATATGAGCAACAGTTTTTAGTTTCCTTTGGAAGGAGAAATTTCATAGACCAACACTGATTCCTTGGGAGACTTTTTTCCCCAAACACTCTTCCTCTGTGACCCTCTAATCTTTGTTTCTCTGATGTATTTGAAAGGTTGGTCATTTCTCAGTGTAGAAATGTCTGCATACAGATGCCCTTTTGATGTCATGTCTAGGGCATGCCAGAGAAGGGAGTTTAGTAAGAAAGATGTTCCGAAGGAGGAGTAATGAACACAAGTTAATGATTTCTTTTTAGTTTAAGAGTGAATGTAAGTATATGTGGATATACCTGGGAGATAAATATATCATTTAAGAGAATTTCATGCTAATGTTTTTGATCTGGGTGGTTGCAAAGTATCTGTGATAGTTCTTTCAGAAGCTATTTATGAAAATACAGTGAAGGATTGAATCACTTAAGATATGCATACTACAATCAAGTGGTCATAGAACATATTCAAATCAAAGTCATTTTTTGTTCATTTTATTTGTCTCTGTATCTTAATTCATGGCAAATTTCTCAAGGTTTATATCAAGCACATTTTTTAAAAACAGAATCAGTGTTCAGCATAACAACGGGTGAAAACCCCAAAGAAGCATGTTTCTTAACACTGTAACGGTCCAGCAGAACAAAGCTAGCTTTGCCAGGTAGAGAATTTTGTTACTCGAAGTATCCAAGTAGAATTTGGGTTACCATCTGTCAGGGATTTGGAAGAAAGAATTCTTTCATTAAAGAGGCAGGTTGAAAAAAGAAAACAAGTTCACAATAATCCCACTGCTTTTAACATTTCAGCTAGATTATTTTTCTACTCAGAACTATAAATGTATATATTTCATGATGAGCTTTAAACCAGATTTTGTTTCTGTTGCAATGTTTTCTTACAAAAAACACCGTATTAAAAATTTCCTGAAGTTTTCCTTAATAGTGGGCTTCTCTGAACCAGAATTCTGAATACAATATTATAACATGCATTTTAAAATTTTTCCCTTTAAGTTTATTTAAGTTTAGTTCAATTCCTTTTTTATAACACCGATTTAATAGGGAGATCAGGCCAGTAATCTTATAGAATATTGTGTCCATTGTTTTTCTCTTCATTCTTCTAATAGTATCTTAATTTTTAATAATGGAATATTTCTG
>RJWT010005061.1:0-31796 GCA_004365215.1 Cuniculus paca
CCTTCTTCACAAGATAATAAATTCTGGGAGAGGCCTTGGATCAAGGCCTTTGTCCATATATCCTCACTTGGATTGGGTTTAGGATCGCTTGGCTGCCCTTAACTTTGAATATGTCTTGCTGTCCTGCTCTGGCCATCGGTTGCATTGGAGGTGGTAGATTGGATTTAGCTTGCTTAGATTTCAACAACATCTCAATGGGATTACAAATATAACTTTTTGGATTGTGAGAAAGACTAGAAACGGGATTATAATACTTGGATTATGATACTCATTATTTGGGATTACAATAACATTCAATAAAAATCAATACACTAAAAAGCTTCAAAAATATTTAAATATGTATAGTAATGATTATTTCTTTGAGAAAAATCCTAGTGATTAGATGAAACTCTCTACTCTTTGATATCAGCAATGAGTGATGAAGCCTTCTGACATCATTCATAATCCAACATTTCAACACTAAAAGCAGAAGGGAGGTTCTCCAGAAGATATTCCATGTGTGGACAATGGGACATGCACAAGTTTGCAGGGACACACCAAATCTGATAGTCTCATAAGATATCGTTTGCTATTTCGATTTTTCCATAGATACGCATTGCTCTGTGGGTTGAGTGCTAACCTGTCAAGGCTAATACCATGACCCATGTATTCTAAATTCTGAAGAAAAGGCAGTTCTGCCATCAAATGTTTCAATTTTATAGCTTCCTTATTTCCTGATTCTTGTTCTTGAAGTATGTGACCCCTTGTGCCTATCATGGGGAGTAAGGAGATTTAGGAGCATGAATGTCAGATTTTTGTTTCAAATAGTCTTATTAGTTTCTATGCCAACATTTTCTTGCCTGAGGTCCAGTGTCCTTTCTGTTGGCGAGACAGTATACAAGGGGTGATGGACAAATATGGTAAATGTTTAAATAAAATTTTATTACAGAAAAGACACAGTGCCATTAATTGCCATCAAAATACTTACCCTTGCTTTGAACACACTCATCCCATTGTTCTTGCCACTTCTAATGCTGTTCTGGAAGTCTTCTTTCATGTGTGTCTTTACAAGGTATAATCAAAAATAGAGTGAAGGCTGCTGCCGAGTGCTATCCAATGCAAAGGCAGGCTCATAGAACGCTACAGTGTATTCTCATCTGCCTTATTCACAGGATCTGGCACTGTGCAAGTTCTAGCTCTTTACAAAAGTCAAAATGATCAGTAAGGTAAAAATTTTGAATCAGTTTGGGAGTTTGAGGCAGCTGTGACATTCACAAAAGAGGACTTCCAGAACTGTTTCAGAAAGTGGAAAGAATGATGAGATAAGTGCGTTGAAAGCAAGGGAAAATATTTTGAGGGAGATTAATGGCAATTTGTATTTCCCTGTAAAATTTAAAAACACACCATATTTTTCAATCACACATTGTGTGTAGTAATGTGGGGTTCAGTCTCCAAGTTCATGTTGCACAGTGGAAAATTTAAGAGTCACATGTGGAATCCACATTTTCTAGAAGCAATGTCTAAAAATTAAAAAGAAATGTATGAAATTAATTTTAATAAGCTATTTTATTCATACAATATATCCTAATGTTAGCATTTCAATGTGTAATCAAGATGAAAAAATGGGCCAGGGATGTAGCTCAGTGGCCTAAGTGCCTGCCTGGCAAGCACAAGGTCATGAGTTCAATCCTAGGTGCCGCAAAAACAAACAAACAAAATATACAAAATGAAAAAATGACTGAGGTATGTTCTATATCTTTTGTTTCATCCTGCTATTATTTTTTAAAAATATGCAAGTATTTATAACCATTTGTTTTTCTTCCTTTTCTTAGGTAAATGGTTACACACTAACACATTATTTTGCACCTGGCTTTTTAACTTTATATATGTGGAGATCACTCCATTGTAACATGTAGATATTTTGATTCACATTTATAGGTTCATAGTACTTTCCTGTGTAGATGTATCATTTTAACCAGTTTACTGTTAATAGGGAATGTGTGGTTTTTAATTCTTTATTGTTAGGTGGCTTTCCAATGAATAGCCTTATATACCTGTCATTTATATTTCAGTCAGTATATTATAAAACTGCTTTAGAATTTGCAAATTTCAAGATTCTAGGCCCACTCTGTGAAGGGTTTTAGGTCTACTATATGCAGGCTTACTGTATGAGGAATAGAAAAGAAATTCAGGATGTGACCTTGAGTCTCAAGCACTTTGCTGACACAAGGAGTAGAACGATGGATATTCATGTTTGTATATTGCAAGAGCTCTTTTCTTTGTTCTTCACCTTTTAGAAACAGTCCTAACAGGTTGACGCCTTTTCTGATTAAACCGTGGGAGGACCAGGTCTGGGCAAGACTTCACCTTATCTCTCACCACCATCAAAGCCCACCTCCTGGCAGGTGAGACTAAGGATCCTGAGGACCCTGTGGCTCTTGGTCAGCTTTAGCACTGACCTCTCCTTTCAGATTGCAAGTGAATTCTAACCACTCATTTTTATCAGCAAACCTCAAATCTTATACTCTGGGGCCACTTCCACCATTCTGACACATCACTGGAGCTGGAATCTTAATAATAATCATAACTGAATTGTGAGTGGTGTCCTTAGATTATAACTTTCCTTTAAGCAAAAATGACATTTTTCATTGCATATTCCTCCAAATTCAAGAACATTTGAGCATTTCCCAAATTTTACAACCACCAGCACTAGCAGGGGATGAACTTTTGAGCCAAATGCGCCTCTCTGGTTGCCATTTTCTATAGAAGACTCTGATTGCCCTCCCAGGCTGTATCATTCACTGCAAAGGGAATTAGGACGCTTTCAGGCAATGAAGGCCGAGTTTGCCTTTACATTTATTTTCATTGTAAGCCTTTGAGGGGTAAGGAATTGTTATGATCCTGGTAAAATGCCTCTTAGGTGACTACATCTTTAAAAATGTATGTATATGTGTATTTTGGTCCTGGAAATTGAACCCAGGGCCTTGACAATTAAGCTATATCTGCATCCCTTTTTTTAGTTTTTATTTTGAGACAGGGTCTTGCTAAGTCACTACATTGTCAGGCTGGGCTCAAACTTGCAATTATCCTCCTGCCTCAGCTTCTCAGAGTGCTGGGATTGCAGGCATGTGCTAGCATGCCCGGTTTACATTTAGTTCTTTAGAATCATTTGGAATAAGGAAGTCAAGGGGAGAAATAGGTGCCCCTATAATGCTAATCAGAGTTAATAGTTGAAAGGTGAAGGCTGTAAAAGCGGTGGGAACTGGAAGACAGCCCACAAGCAAAGCAAATTTTGTTTGCAGTTTTAATTTTTTTATTAGTACATGTTTCTAATATATAATGATTACATTTCTTATGGGGAGTTGATGCATGTACAAGACACATCTTAAAAGTTATTCATTGACACTGGATAGGAAGGGTTATTTCTTTTTTCAGTACCTGCCCAGAAAGGTTTGAACTCAGACATAGAAATAAAGCATCAGAAGCACTGCAGCTAGTCCCAGCTTTCTAATTGCCAAGCTAATATGGCCTTGAACAGTGCTGATTCCGAAGTTGGCTGGGAAATTCCCTTCTTCCAGCTGTGGATGATTAGAACTCAGGTGTTTCCTGAGGAATGGAACCAAAAAGACAAAATAGAGCTTGTGGCCCCAGATCTGAAAACTCCAGAAAGTGCTGGCATCCTTGAGAAAATATCTTCAGCCCAACTTGTAGGTCAATCCTCTCCCAACATGGGCTCTGGGCAAAGAAAAGCTTTTGCCAGAAAAAACATTACAGAAGAATTGAAAACTCATCCCTGACAAGGTTTCTACTAGAACACACTTGTTCAATAAATAAGACTGAAGCAAAGGCCAGGATATTAACTTTTTGGCTTTGTCTAATCAGTTATCAAAATTTGGTAGGAAATGAGAGAAGCCATACACATCACTAAATTTCTTGGCTTTTTCAGATGTAGGAGTTCTTGGGGAGGTGGATACTGTGAGGGCCCTTTTTGAATGTGCCCAGTCTGACAAAGGACAATATGATAGAGGATAAAACACACATTAGTTCTGCCCTGTGGTACTCACAGAATGTAGACAATTTTAGCAAAGCAAAGGGAAAAATATCTATGCGACAGCAGTGCACACTTGGAAATGGATCTGATCTCTATGGGAAGTTAATGGTTGAGGGGATTTTGAACTCCTCATCTATGAGAAATTTCTTGAAAGAATGGGTTTTGGCCTTTTAATAGTTACCAAGCAGCTGAGCTCCTGGGACCAATTGAAGCTGAAGATGCTTTTAGCAGAGACATTCTCTAAGAAGGTGTGAATGGAATGGTGTGAGATCTCCGCTAAGTTGGATGCTCATGCAACACTTCATCTTTTGATGACATTTCTCAACTCCTGAAAAATGATGAATTTCTCAACTTCCTTCACCATGTATGGGCAGGTTGAGATAGCCCCACTGAGTGCCATGGCTTCCATAAACTCTATCTTCTGGTCTTCCAGGATTTCACTCCTAGACCACTCAAAATACCCAGGAATATGGATTTGGCAAAGAAATAATAACTAATACCTGATTTGGGGTGATTCAAAGCAATAGGTCAACAGCTAGTCTGTCATATTTCACAGTAGAAAGAGCTTACTTGAAATGTAATCAGATACATTGTAACTGATGTGTAAGAACAAGGTGCTTTCATTTTGGGAGAGTTCCTTTGACTGTTTTAAGACACAGTCTCATGCTTTCAGGAACTTCAAGAACGCTGACATGTTTTAGTTGTTAGATTGCTGTAATTTTTATGTCAAATAAAGGTTGTAAGGTTTATATGTATTAGCATTATTCTAATTGTAGCCTCAACCAACACCATGTTTGATTAGTATTACATCTGAAGTAGCTTTAAAATATTGTCTCATACCTAGAAATTGACACAAGCTCCTACATGATCATATTAACAAAAACTTGGATAGGCACTAGCAGAGAAAAAGAGAGAAGGATGTGGTTTAAAATTTAATCATTACATACAATGTGTTTCAAGTGGGGCAATTTGGAAAGAATATTACTAGGTAGTTACTCTTTAACAAAATGTAAATACACACGATTTAAGACTCAAAATCCAGGCAAACATATATATTGCAATGCACCAGGAATTCTATATATGAGTGATATTTATTTTCCTTAGATCCAAAGTGGCCACCTTCCTTTCTCTCCCTCCTGCCCTCCCTCCTTTCCTCCTTTCCTTCTCCTTTGCACACAAAGTGACCTCATCTCACAACAATCTTCTCTTCTTTCAGATTTTCTTGCCAGTGTATTTTTTCTATCCCTGCGGAATTAGAATTTTGCTGTCATGGCACTTTTCTGGGCACAGTTCAGTCAAATAGATTTGTTTACTCCTAAAACTCTAAGTCCCTTCTAACTTATAAAGTATAGAAATTAAATAAAGTCTCAGTTGATTAACTCATATAATTTTTTAAAGTTCAGCTACCAGATAAGCCCATTTTAATTCCCCACTGGAAGCACTGTATAAGTCTGCCTTTTGCAGATTAATATACAGTCCTAACATATTCTTTACTGCTTTCATAGGCCTAAAGCTGCAAAGCGTATTTCAGAGTTCTGACAGATGATATTGCTGTCTCATCAAACATGCAAACGAAACTGAAGGTATTTCCTGTCTTTCTTTCCTTAAACATTAACCAGCTCAAATTATGCTAACATTTTGAACCTAGTCATCTCTAATCTATAAAAATTCTACTTACTTTTCTTCTTTTTTCCTTAGGCTAAGATAGTGTGTGTATAGGAAGGGAATAAATAAAATAAAATAAAATGATTAGGTAGGAGAAGAAATAAACACAAGCTGCCCTTATAGAATTGCATAAGGTCCAGGGAGTGCAAAGGAAGAGGTTGTCAATCCTTCAGGTAAGGAGAGGAGTGTCATCTGAGGGTTGTTCTGAGGGTCTGTCGTGTGTCTGGGAAAATGGATGGTTAAGAAGACTATTTCTGGTTAGAAGGAATAACATGGGTAAAGTCCTGGAGGTTGAAACAAGGTGGTTGTCTTAGTCCACTGACTGTTGCTATAACTGAGTACTGCAGACTGGATAATTTATAAAGAATAAAGGTTTATTCTACTCATAGTCGTGGAGGCTGGGAGCTTCCAGATTAAGGGACCACATTTGGTGAGGACCTTCTTGCAGGTAAGGACTCTCTTCAGGGTCTCAAGGATACATAGGTATCGCTTGGTAAGAGGGGCACATAAGAGGTCACCAAACTAGCTTTTATAATGATTGTACTTTTGTGATAACCCATTAAGGCATAAGTCCATTAATATATGAAAGGGTTGATCCATCTGTGAGAGGAGAACCTCCAGAGCCCAATCACCTTTCAAGGACCTGGCCTCAAATACCATTGACATAAGTAATGCCTTTGAGGACTAAGTTTCCAACACAAGAATTCTGGGAGGCATTTAAATAATAATGTCCTCTACCAAAAGATCATCTGATGCATATTTTTTTTTCACTTAACACTCTGTCCCACCATTTTCCCTCAAGTGTTCATAGAGATCTATATCATTCTTTCTAATTGCTCATAATGGCATTGACAAGATATGCCATAAATTGGCTATCTGGTCTCCTATTGCTTGTTATTTGGGTTGTTTTCAATAGTTATAAATAATTATCCAATCATTGAGATCCCTGGAAAAGAAATTGCTGGGGCAGGGTACCCATATACCAAATATATTTTGATATATATAGCTGATTGGATTATAGAAAGATTTATATACTTTTTGATATATATTGCTGATTGGATTATAGAAAGATTTATATACTTAATACCTCCTCCAATAGTATATGAAGTCCATTTCTTTGCATGCCTGTAGTTTGGAAGACTGCAAATCAGTTTTCCAGTCACTTCAACGACTATCATTATTTTGTTTTTCTTTAAATTTGCTCTTCTGTATTACTAGAGCTTGAGCATCTTTCCCCATGTTACTGGATGTTTGTATTCTTCTGTTACAGAATTTATCATTTTGGACCTATGCCTATTTTTAAAATTAGAATATTGCCTTTTTTATTGTTTAATGGGAACATTTTGTCTGCCAGGTACACTGCTCATATTTTTCTCAGTGTGATATTTATCTTTTAACATTGTTTATAGAATCTTTTATAGTTCCTAAGTTTTAAATTTTTATGAAATCGATCTTGAAAACATAAAAATAAAAAATGACTTCCTATTGTAGATTACAGAAATGACCAGGTTTGTTTTTTTTCTCTCTTTGGATGTGTGTTCTTTGCAATTCAGTTTTGCTGCTTCCTACATTAAGAGAAGGATTCTATATTTTTACTTGAGACCTGTATATTGACCCACAGAATGGAATAGAAGTGATAATGTGCCTCATTTGCTCTTTTTTTGAAACACTACTTCTGCCATCTGAAAACTCCAGCTGGATTATTGGGAGATAAGAGATACAGGTCAGTCACCCTCCCCTGTGCCATTACTTAGCATGGGTTGATGAAGAAGAAATGGCGGGAAAAGCCATCCTAAATACATGACTTGCAGGCCATCTACCAGCTGACCATAGACTTGTGAGCAAGTCCCTCAAGACTAACCACACCTGACCCAGGTCAGCAAACTGCCCAGAGGACCCCTAGGCTTGGGAGCTATAATAAATGCAATCATAGTTTTAAAGTCCTAAGTTTTGGGGGTAGTTTGAGATGAGACAGTAAGTAATTAACATATTTTCTTCCACACTGGGTTTTATTTTGGAATTTTAAAATTCTTAAGTCTTTAATCTATATAAAGTTTATTTTTGTGCATGACATGAGATGGGGGCATCTTTATCTTAATTTTTGCTAAGAAGGTATCTTTATTTTTGGTTAAATGTATAATTAATATTCTCAGCACTATTTATTGAAATTTCTTTTGCCACTGATTTGAAGAGTAACGGTTTTCATTAGCTAAATTCCTATATACACAAGGGTTGACTTTTGGATTCTCTAATATGTTTCACTGATTTATTTCCTTATTTCTGTGCCAATAACAAGGAGTTTAATTACTTAATTTTAGAGTATGTCTTGAAACCTGGAGTCCTTCTAGGAAATAATGTAGGAAGCCAATTATGAGAATCGAAAGGGAGGGATAGTGTCTTAAATACTTTTGTATCCTCACACAATCCAACTAACTTGTGGACGTGGTAGTGTTGCCAAATGTGTTTTGAAAGAGAAAACATTTGGCTTTCTAGTATAATGAAAGCTGTGGCATTCACTATGATGGAAATGTATTTGGGAGCCTTATGCTTTATAAGAATGACATTTGTAGTCATTACCTCTTGCAATCCTCTCAATAACTAAGCTACAAAGCAAGTAATTTGAGACTATGTCATATGACAGAAGTGGAAGAAGAAGAGAGGTGGAAAAAGCTACCATTTACTATGTATTTGGTGTTAATTTACCTTATTTAATTCTCATAACAAATCTGTAAAGTTAGTACTATTTTTATATCCATTTTTCAGAACAGAAGGTGAAATTCAAGAGACCCTAAGTAACTACATCAAAGTCATATAGTGAGTCAAAATGCTAAATTTACAGAAACACACACATACACAATTTTGAAAGAAAATACTCCTGAAGATTGAGTGGTTTTTCATAACACTTTCCGCTTTCTCCCTGACATTTTTGCTGTTGTCCTGATTTCTTGCATAGTTTTCCCTCTCCTACTTATCCCAGCATGGAAAGTGTTATCAAGCCAGAGGAGGCCAGATCCCATGTGAGAAATCTCTATTCTGCCATAATGATTTCCCAGCCCATGTCTCCATTTTTCTGTGAACATTTTTCACTGAAATGTTCTGCTTCTGTCCAGAATCCTACTTTTAGACAACTCTGTATTCCTTATCGTTAACAAATGGAATCAGATCATTGAAATAATTTTATCCAAAGAAATGTTCGATAATAAACAGCTGTCCAAGAAGTTTGGAATGTACACAAAGGATTCATTCATTTTTACCTCTCCTTCCCTTTTCTGCTCCCGAGGCCTCTGTGTATTACAGAGTATGGACGAGTGTGAAGCTTTAGTGTATCTGAATGCAGTAGTTCTATTGTGATGGTAGAAAAGTAAGAGTTGGTTTGTGAGTATGAGGATTGAGAAGGTAACCTCTAAAAAAGAAAAAGAGAATAGAACTTCTGAAAATAAAGGTGAGAAGTTCCACTAATTTGACTGAAGCAAGGAAAGAAAAAAGAAGAGACTAAAAAAGTGAAATAAATGAAAGTCATAAATCAAAGGAAGCTAATTTTTTGGCAGTTCCATTACATGTGAATAGGCTGAATTCTTTATTAAAAGACAGACCAAGACAGCATTGTTTTTGTTTGTTTGTTGATAAAGAAAACATGTGAAGTTTAATGGAAGACAGAAAATGGAGGAAGAGATAGATAAACACACACAGTTTGCCAAAATTACAACGCCTGCTCAGTACTACTGAAGATTCAGGAGGGAATGCACATTGTGACAGCTCTTTTGGAAAGAAATCTTGACAGATGTACAAAATACTGAATTAAAATAGTGGACCCAGCAAAAAGTCCTCTTTCTGTGAATCTACCCTACATAATACAAACATAAGGACTTCATGAAATACATGCAAATATGCTGAAACATCTTTTTCCAATAAGGCTACCATAGCACCTATCTCATACGGCTGCTTGTAGGATTAATTGCAATTGTAAATTTAATTTACTTGTCATCATTCCAAGTACATAATCAATACACTGTGAATGATAGCAATTTTGACCCAATAAGTATAAGCTTTAACAAAGTCTTACCATATATGCAAATTTCTTAGTAAAATTTGCTATTTGTTATGCGGTAGTCAGTTTTTTCATTGTTGTGACAAATACCCTAGGCAAACCAACTTGGAAAAAAAGTTTGATTTTTGCTCCTGGCTAATGGGGTTTCAGTTGAAGTTTGGTTGGTTCCATTGTTTTGGGGCCTGCGTTGAGGCAGAACAGCAAGGAGCACATGGTGCTCAAAGTGCTCACATCACGGGAGCTGGGAGAGAGAGAGAGAGGGAGACAGAAAGCGAGAGAGGAAAAGAGAAAGGAGAGAGAAATTGAGATTCCCTTCAAGGGAAAGTCCCTACCCTAATTAAGTAACTTTCTTTCACAAGGCCCCACATCATTTTTTTTTTTCAGCACCAGGGATCGAACTCATGACCTTGGACTTGCCAGGCAGGCGCTTAGTGCACTGAGCTAAATCCTCGGCAGGAGGCCCCACATCTTAAAAGCTTTCACCACCTCCCAGTTATGCCACAGGGTGGTGACCAAGATTTTAACACATGGGCTTTTGGGATACATTTAAAATAAAAATCATCTCAGTTTACAAATTATTTTCTCCTTTATCTAAGATCTGGAAGCTGAGAGCTGGAAATACATAAGAATGGAGTGGTAGAACATACCACCAACTGAAACACTAGCCTAAATGATAATAAAAATTCTTCTGCTGTGATAATTGAATCAATGAGAAGAGAATAAAACCTCCCTTTTATGCAACTACTCCATATTATAATTTTTTTGAAAGCGAGAGTTGGTCTACTCAACACTGAAAATTACAGTTTCTTATAGCAACAGAAATGAATAGTCTGATGTCATTGTTGATGTTCATAAAGCTCCTTCCCTGTCATCTGCAGTCTCTGACATGCTCACACCTGCTAACCTGTTTATGTCTCACCTGCTTAGCTGTTTGGCAGTTTTCCTTACTGATGACACCCAAGAACCTATTTACCCCTACCCCAAACCTTCTCTATCCTATGCAACAATCTCATCAGACCATCGCAAGTTTCCTACTTATCCCAAAGTATCACTTATCTAGTGTCAATTTTCAAACTTTAGCATTAATATGAATTATCTGCACCTCAAAAAGCTAAACATAGAAAGCTGTATGGTCCAGTCATCCCATTACTGGGTATGCATCCAAAGGAAATGAGGTCAGTATATCAAAGAAATACCTGGACTCACATGCTTATTCCACCATTACTCACAAGAGTCAAGGTATGATATCAGTCAAGGTGCCATGGACAGAAGAAAGGATAAAGAATCATATATATAGTGGATATTTTGATTACTTTTCTGTCTTTGCTGAGACAAAACACCTGACACCCAAAATGAAGGAAGAAAAGGTTTGTTTAACTTACAGTTTTTGGAGGTTTCAGTCCATACTCAGCTGGTTCCAAGGCAGGGTGGCATGGCTGAGGGTCAACCATTCATGGCGGCTGTGGCAAACACCAGAAGCAACTAGAGCAAAAGGACAAAAGGGAGGAACATGTCACTTTCCCTCACTTATATTATTTGCTGGCTATCCACCCCTAGGCAGATGCAACATTCACACCACCAATCCTAGCTGTAGACAGTGAACCAATCACAAACTCTAGATTCAGCTGCCTCCATGACTGTGTGAAACTTTGGGGGGACATCCAGACACAAACCATAACAGTGGGATATTATTCAGCTGTAAAAAAGAATTATTTTAGTGGCAACATGCATGGAACAGGAGGACATAATAAGTGAAATAAGCCAGGAACGGAAAGACAACTGCTACATATTCTCACTTACATGTGAAAGCTAAGAAAGTTGATTTCATAGAGGATAGAATAGTGGTCACTAGAAGATAGGAAGTATAGGTATAAAAGAGATAACCAACACCAAAACACAGGAAGAACAAGTTCTACTGTTCTAAACACAGTAGGGTGATTATAATTTATAATTTATTACATATTTTATAAAGAGCTAGAAGAGAGGAGTTGGAAGTATGCCCAATAGAAAGAGATGCTAAATGTTTAGGAGTAATGGTAATTACCTTGATTTTTGTCATTACTTGTTGTGTATGCATATTGAATTGTCATGTTGTACACCATAATTATGTATATTTGTCATCTGTCAGTTAAAAAAATCAGACTCATTCAACATTTTCAATACAGATTCCTGGATTTCTGCTGTAGGTATTGGATTTGGTGAGTCAGTGGTGAAGTGCAGGACTTGTTTTGTTTTGTTTTGTTTTGTTTTGTTTTGTTTTGTTTTTGCAGTACTGGAGATGGAACCCAGGCCCTTGAACATGCTAGGCAAGTGCCCCACCACTGAGCCACATCCACAGCCCAGGGCTCTGCTTTTTCAACAGAACAAACTCCCAGGGGATTTTTGTGCAAGTTACCCAGTGGTCACATTCAGAAAAAACCATTAGTTTTAAAAATGGTATAAATTCTCTTCCTACAGACCAGCAGCATCTGCAGTCTACAGAGCTTGTCAGAAATGGAGTACACAAGCCCTACCACCAACCTTCTGAATTAGAAACTACATTTAACAAAATTCTAAGATGACCCATGGGTATGCTAAATTTTGTGAAGTATTGGTTGAATCATATGGAAGAACTATGTAGACCACATATTTCAGTAAAGGTCTTAACACTATTTTGAGGCTTCACATTTTATAGCTCTTGTTGAGAAATATTATGTACCACTCAAAATTCCCCAGTTTGATTTCCTCTCTAAAACACGAAGATTTCTTACTGAGATCTTATATTCTCCTCTTGAAAAATCCTCTAGGAAGGTTGTACAGTCACCAGGAAAAGGACGCAGTATTTCCAGTCCAATAAAATTTTCTTAACTGTACATTTTACACATTGGGTTATGTGTTCACTAAATTTGCACATTTTATTTGTTTGCTTAAGGCAAGACATGGGGGTCATGTCCCAAACAGACATCTCATCTTGTCTGATGAAATCAGGAAGGTGCTTCTGGTGTCAAAGTGATGGAACATCTCATCCACAGGGAGGGACTCAGATCCTCTGCCATGAAGAGTAAGAACATCTGTTTTGCTCATAATCCTTCCTGCTGGCTGCGCTGAGATGGCGGGGGTGGTCAGCACTATGAAGGCAGTACTGGGTCTTCATAGAAAAATCCTGTTATGGTCATCAAAAGAAGCTGGCAGTAGAATGCAGGATACATCTACAGGGAATAAATACAAAGTTATGAAAAAGTGGTTACCAATAAAATCATGAGCTAGAAGGGCCCACAGACCGGGACCAACCTTGGGCTTTTTTTTTGTAGTTTATTTTTATTCATTGGAACAAGACTAAGAATATTCTAAAAAGAACATTTTCATTATGTGAAATAATCTGGAAGAATAAAGACACAGATCAGTTCCAAAGGCATTGTGAATGCTTCATATATTTTTTAATCAGCTGGTAACAATTTCTTTAAAACTAAACTTAAAGCTGGGTGTGGTGGTGCATACCTGTAATTCTAACTCTTGAGAGGCACAGGCAGGAGGATTGCTGTGAGTTTGAGGCCAGCCTGGACTACGCAGTGAGTTCAAGGCCAGCCTGGACTACAGAGAGAGATTCTGTCTCAAAATAAATAAATAAATAACTGATTTTTAGCCTTTTGCTCCACTTCTCCATTTAAAACTTTTCTTGTTCTCGCCTAGTGGGATGCAGGGACCACCCTCAAGGCCACGGGTTTGAGCAGAGAGTACTTCATAGCCCACAATATAGCCACCTGCCTACATGAGTTGCTTAAGGAGCAACTCACACACATACACCTCTGGAACCTGACCTTTAACAAAGCATTCCATAGCACGACATAGTGCTGCTGCAGCCATGGGACCTTGTAAGTCAGCAGATTTGCTAACGCCCAGCTCATTCAAGGTCAGGGACTCCCTTTTACTGTGGTGCTGGTAGGTGAGTCCAGTCATAATCACATACTTCTCTTGTTCCTGTGCCTGTTCTGAGCTCAAAGTCAGACCTTCAGATGAAACACTAGAAGGCTTTGCACAGGCTTTGCATTTCACAGAAGAAACTTAATCTCAGGGATTCACAGGGCTCGTCCTGCACAGCTACCAGTGGTCCTGGAGTTCCTACCCTGTCCTGCAGCTTCCTAGGGAGAGGACAGGGCACCACAGCCTGGCAGGTGGAAGAAGCTGGAGAGGCAGGAAGAGGGCGGAACCTTGAGGAAGTGGAGCCAGGCAGAAGGCAGGACACATGTGAAGGTGGGACCAGGAAGCCTTTGGTCTCAAACTGTAAAAACCATTAAAGAATTTTAAGCAAGACCATGAGGTTATTAGCTGTGAGACGTGAAGAAAGGCACCTAGTGTTTTCAGTATCACCTGGAGGAGACAACATCTTTTCTACCTACTGAAGAACCTGGAATTCTCAAGTGAGACAACTGTCATAGAATGTCATAACGGTGCACTGGATTACAGCAGTGAGTCCTCACGTCAGCAAAGCGGACCCATCGATGACCAGCAATGCAGCTATCTGGTGCCATTTCTTCTCCTACCTACAGAAAATGCTTCATAAGTGAATTCTAAGATCCTTTCTAATGCTAACACATTTTGATCCTGAGGTCAGTTTGAAAAAGAATTTGTTTTTAATTAGTATACTGTTTTAAACATTTGCTCTTCATTATGGAATCCACCCAGACAGCTGCACAGGAAAAAATGGGGTTTAAAAATACATTTTGAGAATAAAGTGTTTTTTTTTTTTCCTTTTCCTGGTTCCTGTGGGTAGCGTGTGTGTGTGTATGTGTGTGTGTGTGTCCCTTGTTGTGAAAACTGAGCTGGATGTACCTTCATTTCTGGGGCTTTCTAAACACTGTGAATGCTCCAGTATCTGGCTGAGATGTTGCAGGCTTTGATAGGCCAGGTCGAAAAATCTGGCCAACCTGTCTGTTCTTGATATGACCGTTAGTGACATGACCTCAGCTAGATATGTGAAGTACTGTTAAAAATTATGTGTGCTCCCCTGACTAAATATGATTAGGGGGTCTTCAAAGGTTCAGGAAAAGTCCAGTTAGAGTTCAAACAGTCATATTTGCTCAGGTCTAACACATGGTCCCTATTGTTTCTGTTAGGGAGATAGTTTAGGCTCATTTGGCAAAGCTAGTTAATGACTAACTGGGTTAAGTGACTCAGATAAAATCCCCACATCTTGACTTGTGGTCAGCCTCCCTGTGCCTTGCCTTTCTGAGGATATGTTTAATCTTACAATGGTAACTTTAGACCTTTGATTACTTTTATCTCAGAGTTTGAGTTATCTTTTGTTTCCTGTTGAGGTCTTTGCAAAATAAGGAGCAAATATAGAAGTATTTTACACATTTGAAGGATAGTAAAAGAGTCAGTAGAACCCATTATAAATGGCGTAGAAATAGTGATTCGCTGATTGAGCTGAATTCAGCAGGGTTTCAGCCCAAACCTCACCCTAAGTCAACTCAGTCCTGTCCAGTTGTCCTTGCCTCTGGGTGGAGCCTTGTGGTCACCACCTGGGGATGGATGGGAGAAGGATAGGAGGGGAAGGAGGAAGTGGCGTGGAGCTGCGGTGTAGCCCCCATGGTCCTCAGCTGACCCTTCTGCATTGTCCCAAGGCAAAGTGGCCCAACCCCTACTCTTTCACATCAGTGAGCCACTGCTGGCTGCCTCCCCAGGAAGGAGGAGAGGCTTCTGGTGGCTGAGAGCTGGAACTCTGCGGGCTGCACTGCAGCAGCAGGGGAGCAAGTCCTTCACCTGGTGTCAGAGCATCTCAAGGGCCTCCAGGGACCTGGAGAAAAGGGCATCGTCCTGATAAGCTGGGAGGTACGCCTTGCCTTCAGCTCCCTGGCAGATATGCAGGTGCACACTCATCTTAGGTGGAGTGCACTTGGGGTATCCTTAAAGGCGTTGCTGAGTACCTCGGAGGCTACTTAGCGGCAGAGCCTCCCAGCCCAGCTGCTTGCGGCTCCCATGCAGGCCTGGGATTTAGAAGTCTGCTCCTCTGTAGGACCCTTTCTCTCTCCAGATACACATTTAGGATGGGAATTCGCTGGTGATAACTCTTGGCCACATATGTCTCTACAGTCCATGAACCGTTCCTTGGGAAGTGGTGCATTTCAGACAGCTAGGAAGCACTATGGTGGTCTGCAAGCTGGTACCCAAACTGAATTCCTAGGGTGTGTTGTTTCTCTACCCATGTGATCTTTTCAACAAACCCACCGTGAGATCCTGATAAAACCACAGAAGTACACTGCATGAAATAATAAATCATTACCAAGGCAAAGCCTAAATAAACTCTTTAGCTTCCCTGGCTCTTAGTAGCCTTTAAAAAATCACTAATTTTGGAGATCATATGACTGAGTAATACAGAATTAGTTTCTCACTGGTTTTGCTGAGGATAGCACCTGTCACGTGGGCTATGGTGACAGTTGCCTAGATTACATCCTAGGGACCTCAAGGCCACTTTTGCTAAAACACTGACTTTTCAGCTGAGCCTACAGAAAGTGAATGGGTGACTAAAATGGGATAAAAAGCTTGGCATCTGTCTTCACTTGTGTCTGTCTCTTTGCTCTGTTAACTCTTGAGTCAGGTTCTGTTCCACTGTGCACATAGACATCTTGTTCATTTAAATCTTTTTCCTGTGACTATGACACAGAGTGAATATGACCTCTTGCCTGTGGGAGATGGGATGTGGTTTTATTTCTCTCTCCTCTCTTTTCTGCCCCTATCTTTGTGCTTCTTCAGAAGCCACAGCAGTCCAAGCACCTCATGGCCTTTAGTCTTATCCCAGGACCCAGATGCAAGGTGCAGATGTTTTGTACAGGATGATTGTGCCAGTTCCATGAAAATTTAGCACAGTTTAGGACAATTGTCTATGACCACCTGATTTTAGAATTGTACCCCTGGCCAATGGAAATTACCAGACTCTAGCATTAACTCAAACCAGCAAATTGTAGCTGGGTGTGGCAGCACATGCCTGTGAGCCCAGCACTTAGGAGGCTGAGGCAGGAGGATTGCCCCAAGTTTGAGGCCACCCTGGACTACACTGTGAGTTCAAAGACAGCCTGAACTACATAGTGAGACTCAAAACATAAAATAACAAAAATCAAACCAGAAAGTCAATAAAAACCTGATGTTCTATTTGCCCTGAGAGCAGTTTGGTCCCTTTGTCAACCATTGTTGATTGCCTTCAGCTAAAGTCCCAATTCAGTTAAAGCCCTTTCCCTCCCACCAATAAATCTTTGCCTCTGCAGGAATATTTGCAATATGCAGCCCTGTCTTGTTTCTTCCATTTTTGGATCTAAAGATCCTGCTGTCTGGTACCACTTTACCTCACCCTGGAGACCAACTATCCCAGTTGTTCATCACTGCCTTGGATTTAGCAGAAAAGTCTCATATCCTAGGAGATCTTTCAGTCACCCTGGAACATATGAACCCAAAGAAGCCACAACTCTCTGCTTCAGCTACAGCATGACACTCTTAGGTATGACCCGAACACCAGTCTTCATGGCCATCACACTTTGGGAACTTATGCCAAGCCTTGCAAGCGTCCTGGGAAGCTCTAAGCTTGAGTGGTAGCAGAGTGCACTGTGCTGTCACCCTTGAAGTTGGGAAGGACAGAATGTGACAGCTGATGTTCCAAGAAAGCTTATCTTCAACCAGAATCTTCAATGTTCCCTGACATTTTATTTAGTCTAGAAGTGGGTAATGGCCTACAGCCTGTGAAACCTGTTTCAAAATGTGATTGTCTATCCTTACGTGGGGTACGGCGAACCCTCTAGGTGTGTGCCTAGTGGGAGACCACCCTTGAAGGACTGCCAGCAATTGTCAGAAAGGGAGTTGGACAGGAATCTGCTGCTCACAATGAACTTTCACTGCACCATTTTCCCCTCAATTCCTTTGACTTTCAGCCAGAAACAATAACCCGTGTGCATAAAAGTAACCCAAGGATCCTGTTAAAAATGTAGTTTATCTGCCTTCATTTCTAAAAAGAGAAGCACAAATAAAAACTAAAGCAAGATGCCACTGCTAGCTTGTCAAGTTGGCAAACATCTGGCACTCTCTGTTGACAACACAGGGAAAAACACATTCTTATGCACGGTTGGCATTGTCCCTGTGGAGAGCAACTGGCAGGATCATGGGATTGCAGGTGAATCTACACTTCGATGTAGAAACCCGCTTCTGATAAGCTACCCAACAGATACACCTGTATAGAGAGTAAATGCCATATGCATAGTAAATAATGTAACATCATATTTGTCTCATTGTTTGTAATAGCAAATAGATTGGAAATCATCCAAGATTTTCAGGCAAAAGTGCCAAAATATCTATTGCACAAACCAAGAAGATACCAATGATTAAGCCCCAATCAAGCCACACAATGCAATATTATACAGTATAAAAAAACTGAGAGTATCTATCTACTCCTAATAGGAAGATATCTTTGGATGTAGTATAAGTGGAAAAAAACTAATAGTATGCATATAAATACATGTGCAAATATATACTATTTTTGCAAAAAAAGAGGAAATACCAAGTGAAATGTGCTCTTCCAAAGATACGTTCAAGTCCGAATTGCTGGTACCTGTGAACCTGGCCTTGTTTTGAAACACAGCGTTTACAGATGCAATTCAGCTGAAATGAGATCATCCTGGATTAGGGTAGCCCCCAGTCCAGTAGAGGGAAATCTGGGTAGAGAGACGCACATGTGCTTGCACACACTCCCCAAAACACACACACACACACACACACACACACCCATGAAAGATCACGTGATTACAGAGTATGAAGGACGCCATACAAGCCAAGCAACTCCAGGGATCGTCACCAGCAGCCACCAACACCTAGGAAGAGGTAGAAAGGATGCTTTCTGAGAGCCTCCAGGAGCATAGCCCTGCTGATGTCTTGAATTTGGACTTCTGAATTCCAGAACTGTTAAAGAATAAGTTTCTGTTGTTTAAAGTCGCCAACTTTATGGTAATTTGTGGTAGTCATGGAAAATTGATTCAGATGGTGGGAGGAAAAACAAAGTAAAGACAAAACTAACTTCAAGCCTGAAAAGCTGAAGATAGCATGGCTAGCACTAAAGGCAGGATTTAGATTTAGAAAGGAAAGAAACCTATTTTAACTTACCAAATTTTAGGCACAAAGAGCACAACAGGCAGAGGATCAGAAATAATATAATCTGTGAGTAAACACTCATGATGTCATAAGAGGATTCAGGGTGTATTTTATGAATTGTCATGTACCAACCAGGTTCTGATTGAAGCCATTTAATTCCACAGCCTTGGGCCTCTCCACGTGATAGGAGAGAGAGAAGTAACCCCTGCCTCAAGAAGTTTATGTAGCATAATTGAGACAATGGAACCTGTATATGTGAAACATAATCTTGAAAAGAATGGACACATGGAAATTAGACATAAGTTTAAACTATGGAGAAGGTGTCATGCTGGTCAATGTTTAACAACCTAGCTTTCCAAAACAAAACTAAATACCTGATTTGCATCGTTTGACAGTTTCTGTGATGTAAATATTCCTGCCACAGCCGATTCCAAGCTCTGGGATTATGTCACTGGCCATGGGTAAGAGGAGATGCTGAAAGTGGCTCCTGAGGTCAGTACAAGCTGGTGTGACCTGGCTCCAGCAGCACCCTCTGAAGGAAGAAAGGGATCTCACCAGGCTGTAAAGACTGGGCAGATCTGGGGAAAGGGAAGAACCTTCTCCAGGAAGCAGCCTGAGTGAGGCGCAGGTGAGGAAACAGCAAGGCCGGCCAAGAAGCCAGATGGAGCCAGGTCCAGCCCTCCGCTCAGATAACTATTGGCTGCATGCTCCGAGCCTCAGTTTATGCAATGGCAACATCATACCGTGACGTCATTAATATTCACCCACAGATCCCATTGGTCCCGACCCCGCTGCCTTTTGTACCATTTGTGCCTCAAATTTGGCGAATTAAAATAGAGCTGCTTATCTTTTCTAAATCTTAGAAAACCTTCCTCGCCTTAGCACTATTGACACCATCAGCTTTTCAGGCCTGGAGTTAGTTTTGTCTCTTAAATTTCTTTTCTTCTCACCATCTGAATCAATTTTCCATGACTATCACAAATTGCCATAAACTTGATGACTTTAAACAACAAAAATTTATTCCCTAACAGTTCTGGAATCCAGAAGTCCAAAATCAAAGTGTTGGCAGGGCCGTGCTGTTTCTGACGGCTCTTCTCATGGTCATGTTGCTTGGTGCATTATAGACACTGAAAAATGATAAGCTGCCCTAAGCAGTGAGCTGAAGAGTTCCATTGTAGTTGTTTGTGTAGGGCTACACTAAGTAGATGAAGCTCCAAAGATGCCTACATGTATGTATTTAATATGTGTGCACATACACACACACATACATGAACACATGTACATACACACAGACATACACACAGTTCTCCACTGATTAGACAAAGCTACTTATGCATAAAAAGATGTTTAATTCTCCTTGAATGTAGGCTGGGAGCCCTCAAGATCATTACATCATTTCTGTTTAGTTGTTCAAGGACATCCGAGGGATAAGAGCCAGAGAGACTTAGGAGAGAAACATCCTGCCAAGGCTTCTGAGGCTACAAACAACCACGGCAGGACCGGAAAATGTGCTCACGTGAAGATGGGTTCCTTCCAGACTTGTTGACAACAGGAATTTTAGGTCAACTTGTATCTTTCAGGAAACAACAGGGAAACAGGAGTCACTCCTCATTCTGCCAAGTTGGTACGCAACCATTTCAGAAAGTGGAGCAAATTTCTGACACTGAACAAAAGAAAGTGTCTTTGAGGATAAGGCCAAATCAGGCAGGGGTATCTTGAATGTGTCCTTTCCTGCTGGCTGAGTCCCTGCATAGAGAAAAAGAATAACTCTGTGGTTTGGTTGTTTCTCATGTGTCAACTCAATTCGAAATTAAATTTTTTTTTCTGGCACTGGGGGTCAAAATTAAATTCTTTGGATACAAATTCAGGTGTATATCTTGGCTCCTTCAAGAGCCAGGCTGATGAGCAGACTACCCCAAACCACTTGTCACTGCTAGAAATTACCATCATGAAAACGATCTTAATTTTATGTTTCAAAAATATCTATTTATAATCTCTTGTGCATTCAAGGAATTTGAAGGAGCTTCTTACATTTGCATAGCTATTATGTCAAAATTTGTAAAGATTGGTGTTGAGGCTACAAAACAGGTATTGGGGCCATATGGAGACTTCACACCATCAGCTTTCCACCTAGGATGCATATGTGGAGGAAACTAGACAGAACTTGTAGAATAGGGTTGAGGCAGGTCTGGGTCAGCAATAGAGAACAGGAGGACTGGGGAGAAGCTGGTAAGTCAAACAGGTTGAAATACTACTGCATGTTTTACACTGTTCTGTTGAAACCATCAGTAGACCATGGAATACTACTGCCATAAAGAAAGATAAACTCGAGTCATTTGTAGGAAAATGGATGCACCTTGAGATGATATTGTTAAGTGTAAAAAATCAGACATGCAAGCATTCAGTGCATGGTTTCTCTTATATGAGAAACCCAAATCACAAATAAAGAGCAAAAAGAAAGATGGATAATAGGAAGTAGCAAGATAGATTTCGAAGAATTAGATTAGGTGGGGAGTAGGGAGCTGTTGCTGAGGTCCACAGGTAGAATTTCTCTTTCCCCAGAGAACCTTGTTTTTTCCTTAGGATTTTCAACTTACTGGACAAGGCTCACCCATGTCATCAAGGGCAACCTCCTTTCCTTCAAGTCAATGTTAACTATATTTACAAGATGCCCTCACAACAACACCTAGATTAGTAATTAACTTGCTATGATAACCTGAGTTAGCACATAAAATTAATATCACTCCTCCAAAATGCATGCAGTTCTCTTTGTACATGAAGATAAGGACTGGCAAATCAAAGTAAAGAGAGCTCTTTTCTGTTATGAAGGACTCCCGTCAGGTTGAGGAATGATGCGGGCCCTCCTGCTGCACCACGTGAAAGATGTTCTCTGGCTGTGGCTCCACTGTGCTTTGTGCCTGGTGGCCTCCCCTAGACCTCGGTTCCTCATCCTGGGTTTTCATAAGAGAGGAACTGGAGGCCTCCACTTATTATTTGTTATTTGATTCCCACTATTTTTCAGGGATCTCTCTTTGTTTTTTTGGTACCGGGAATTGAACTCATGGCCTCATGATCGCCAGGCAGACACTTACGCCACTGAGCTAAACCCCCTGCAGGGATTTCACTTTCATAAATGAATCCACGGCTCTGTCTGCTTCCTATCATTGACCCGAATGGGATCCTCACCTTCAGAGCTGGAGAAGCATTAGCTGCTCTAAATATCGTCTTGCTGCTCCCACCCTGTGCCTCTGCACAAACATTCACTAATGACCATGATCTCGGAAATCCAGCTTCTATGGGGCCTCCTGCTCCCCAGCCTTGGGAGTTCTGGGGAAGTGGAAGTGGGTTACTGATTTAATACACTGGATCAATGGCCCTGGGGACACAGGTCATGCCAACAGTCTCTCTTGTCTCATAACATTGTGTAATCTGCTTGCTTAAAAACTTTCAAAATATTTCCTAACGATGGTTGCTTTCAAGAAACATCTGTGACCAATACTTAGGGAGTAATTCTCCCTAATCAATTGCATGTACCTAGAAGTGTATTCACCAGGCAAACAAGAGTCTATAATTTTTAATATTTTCCTTTTTTCCCCCTCTATATTACATTCTTTCTTTTAATCCTTATGTTGTTTTCCCTGCCCTGCTTTGGCTCTTTGCTGATTAAACTTTACAGATTTTGTAAGTATGAATATGAGCTTCTGATTTAGACTCTTTACTAAAAAATTTTCCTGCAATCACTACCTTCAGTGTTGCCTTATGCAAAGATCTGTTATTATCTTTTATTAACAGAATGTCTGCTTCTTTGAATCAATCATAGCAACAACAGATGGGTTGGGTTAAAAAGTGGCATGGGGAGGCCACAAGTTATTGCTTACTTGATTGGTCTCCTCTTGCCTATCAGGTGTGAAGTGAGGCCTAGAATTTAGCGCAGAACCTAAGAGTTTTAGACTCTGACTCCAGGAACAATCAGTCAAACCAAACTTCTTTTATTTCCACTCCTGGTTAGGTTCTTTTTGTTTTGAATCTTAGAAAAAAGGATAACACAGAAAATTCAGAATAAAGGTGAAAGATTGGAAAATTAGAGTGATAAGAAAAATAAAAGCTTAAGAATTGTATTGAAGTTATAATAGGCAAGCTTTGTAATTGAAGCCTTAGTTTGCTTTTCTTAAAGGAGGAAAATCCATGTGAAAAGTGTCTTCAAGCTCTAGATCAGTTGAGTGGACAAAATGAGAGTCTGAAAGTTTTTTATCCTTAATGATTTCTTGTTAGAATGGGAAATTATTTACCTTATTTTAAGAGTACCGATAATAACATTAATGCAGTATTTATTCATTATTCAGCATCAGACCTTATGCTAAATGTGTTATATACATTAATTCAATAAATCTTCACAAAAATTCAATGACTTAGGTCCTATGTTTAGCTAAGGAAAGTACTATATGATGAGGTTAAGTAAATTGTTCACAATCACACACTAATAAGTAATGGAGCTATAATATAAACACCTCTCAAGCACCACAACTCTGCCTAGCTTTTGCATAAAACCTCCAAAATATAGCACTTTCCTTATGTTTATTTTCATCGTGGTTTTTCCATCAAACAGAAAGTTTTTTTGTACCTTGTCAGGTATTGTGGAAGATGCTAACTTTTTCTTTAGTTGTCCTCTATTTCTGTTGTACATTAGAAGCTTCCTTCTGGTAGGCAGGGTGTGGTGATATATCTATATATTTATGTCCATTGGTAGTAGAAAAACAATTTACATCATTTTACTGAAATGCTAACTACTGTGGATTTATCTATCACACTTCTAATGCAATTTGGGCAATGATATTGGTTTTCCTGGGTAATGGCATGATAATCAGCATGTGACATCCCTTTTCAAGAACCTGTGGCAGGTACTACTGCCCCTTGCCCTGAATTTGAACCCATTTGCCTAGTTTCCAAGGCCAAAAAGTAATCTGATTCTACCACCCAGGAACTTTTGGCATGATTCTTTCCTCCTGCTACCAACTGCACTCATGGTCTCCACCTCTACTTGTTTTGGGGTTTCCCACTGGACAGTTTTGTTTAGATCTGTGCTTCAAGGCCACTCCTGACCTTCACCCCTTCTGCTTGCCACTCCTCTCCCACACCAAGTCTCACCACTCTCTCCTTGTCCTCCCTAACACCTCACAGTACTCCACTGCCTTACTGTATGTTTGCTTATTGATCATATAGCCTTTCTTGTTCCCTCGCCAAGTTCCTCTCAAACTTTGGTGAGCACAAGAATTTTCTATTTCCTAAGGAAAAAAAAATTACCGTATGATCCTGAGGTTCCATCTCTGAGTGTATATCCAAAGAATTGAAAGTAGGGTCTCGAAGAGACATTTGTGACTGTTATGGCCATATACTATAGTAAGATTTAAATTGGCCATATTGTTTGTTTCAGCAAGTTATTATACAAAATGCTATAAATTATGTATATAGAGTACTTTAAGAAGAGATCTATACCTAAAGTTGTTTTGAATATTTAAACGCTTAGCTTTATTTTTTTGTAAAGTGCAGCATACTCTCACATTTCTGTATAATCTTATTGATCAGATGTTTAAAATTACTTCAAATACCTCATTAAAATAATTATTTTATTATAAGAAAAAAGAGACATTTGTAAACTCTTGTTCATAACTTTACTATTACAGTTGTCCAAAGGGAGCAATCCAAGGGTCCACCAGTGAATGAATGGATAGGCAAAGTGTGTCTGTGTGCCTACAGTGGAATATTATTCCTCCTAAAAAGGAAAAAAATTCCAACATGTGCTGCAACACGGATTAATGTTGAGGACTTTAAACCACATGAAGGGCACCTAAAGGAGTCAAGTATATGAAGACAAAGTAGAGGAAAGTTGTCAGGGGAAGGGGAAAGTTGTGAGTGCATAGTGTTTGTTTTGTGAGATAGGAAGTGTTCTGGAAATTGGCAATGCAACAATGTGAGTGTACTTCACAGTATTAAAGGTGGTATCTTTTATGTTACCTATATTTTATCATAATTAAAAAAATCATTTGCGAAGCAAATATAAAACAAAGATTCCAACCCACCTATGAGATTCCCATTTGGGAATTTGTGGGGGGGAGGGGTGGAATCTGGGAGGGAGCAAGAGAGAACATCTCATCTTAGTGATCACTCCCAGGTAATTCAGAGGCAGGTGCATTTCAGATGGCATTGAACATGCTCAGGGTGGTATGGCCATGTGGCAGTAGATTTCAGGGCAAATTTGAAGGAGCCTCTAGTTTTTGCAGTATGTTAAGTATTGTTTTTAAAGCCTTAAAGTATAGTCTACTTGTTTCTAAGTGAAAGGGAAGGAATTATATCTCATAAATACCCAAATGCTCAACATTTAACTTTGACCCAAATTGACATTACATGTGTTTTCTACAGAAAGTAGCTGAAGCTGAAAAATTGAATAAATTGCCCATGATTGAGCACAAAGATCAAAGGTAGAACTGAAGCTAAAATATGAATGAGGTGCATTCACCACACCATTTTCTATTTTAGGGGGACCCAGGGAGAACAGATGTCCAAGTTTGACCTTGAAATTCGATTCCTGCCATGTGACTGATCTCCGGACTATGCGGAAGGACCTCTAGACCCAGCCCTACCCTGCTTAGCTCCAAGTTCTCCCTTATCCTTCAATGGCAAATCTGAAAGAACTGAGTTCCCAGTGGCAGTCCTGCAAGACAGAAAAGAGCCTCCGGATCTGCCCCAGATTGAAGGTGAGTAAGAAGTGAATGTTGATTGAGTTAACCATTTAGGCCTCACAATGTATTTGTTACTGCAGCATGAACGTTTCATCCTAACTAAATTCATATCCTCAGCTACTGTCTGTGCATCTGGCTACCTCTGAACTCCAGCTCATAAATTCCTTTTGTGTCTCTTGCAGCACCAAAAATAATGCTAAATTTACAGCAGCTGTTCCCCTCAAAATTATTTTAGGGCTGATGTGGTTTACAGGAGTGATGAAAATTCCAGGCTGAAAGAGAAAGAGATGGAAAACCCCACTATCCTGAGAGGTTGAAGCAACTCCAAGAAAACCATTTAAGTAATTTTAACCTCAATTTCCTACTCCCACCTTCTGTCCCTAATATTTTTCCTCAATTTGCTGCTGTTATTTTTCTAAACCTCCAGAAAATTGAGTTTTAATTTTAGCAAACAAAACATGTAAGAAACAGGCTAATGATTGTTTATAAATAAATTGTTGTTGCCAAATGAGACCAATGCTCAGAGTTGAGCTCATGTAGGAAAAATTAGATACATTCCTAAATAAGCAAAGCCAGCTCAAGGCCATTGCCAAACTAGCGGCTCTGATGAACACATGGCCTGAGACACGAAAACGGGAAATGGAAGCAGGAGGCTCAGAATGGGGCAAGTGGAAGCCATGTGAGCAAAGATGGCTTCCCAAACTTCAAATCCTCCAATTGATTGTTTTGCAAACTATCATCCTAGTGTTTTCTTTTTGGTACTTGTGCATGTGGCAGACATATAAATGATTCTTGGTGTATATTTTCTTCAGTGATGTGGCCATCAGTACTGGGCATATGGTCATACTAAACATAGACTGTGTTTCTAAGTCTTATATGCAGCTGTTAGCAGCCAAGTTACTATGTTCAGGCTCATGTGACACAAGAGAAGGGATAGCCACCTGATTCAAGATAGGCCCTTAGGTTTGGTGATAGGTAGAGACAAGGCAGGCCATTTTTCTTTTATTTATGTAAGGTAGATATGATGGTTTCTATGCCATTTTAGACCATGAAGATGAGGACCAGCTCCTCAAGTGAGTAGAACACAAACAGGAGACACCTGTGCCCAGTAATCCTAGAGCCCCATGAAAACTATCAGACACTTTACACTTAAACATTTTGTGAGAGGCATGTGTGCTTTGTACCTTTTGATCACATGAAAGTTGCCATAACCTGGGATTTTTAAAGTCAGGGGCAATTTGGTTCTAACTAATACATTGTGCAAGTTTAATGGTTTGGTTGAATGCCTTGTTTATGATCTAAAATGCACACACTCGGTTCATAATGCAGACACAGGCAAGTGATGTAAATATGTCAATCGCATTTTTTAAAAAAATGGTCAAGTGTTGGAAACTTTGTATTGAGAATCTTTCCGCTGAGTATTTGCACTTGGAAAGGTGTAAATGCATGTTGCACTCAAAGTCTTTTACAGCAGTGTACACTTTAAGCCCCTATCAAAATAAAAAAAGAAATGGCACAAAAATCTTCAAGCCCACTGTAATGTGACAGGAATCATGTGCTTTATGAAAGAATAAATGAGTGCATCTTAGCCTGGCTCTCCCCTTCACACCAGAATCAGATCAGTTTAATAAACAATTTGGTTCAATAATCATTTCTTAAATGGCTACCTGTGTTGGCTCTGTGCAAAACCCTGGTGACATGAAGATCAATGAGACCTGGCCTGGACAGCTGGAAGCACAGTCAGAGGGCAGCCACGGGTCTGGGCAAACATGAGATGGTGCACAGGAATTATTGTTGTCCCAAGGTCTCATTATGACCCAGGTCCTGTGGAAGCACAGAAGGAAACAGCTAATCATACCTGAGATGAGAGGAGACATTTAAGTCTTTCGGCATGAACAGAATTTCTCAAGGCATAGGGCAGTGGTGGTGAACCTATAGCACACATGTTATTTGTTTTTCTTTTAAAACAAAGATGTTAGGGTATGAGGTATGTTTTTGAAACTAAACGTGAATATTCAGGTTTAATTGTAGTGTTGGCACTGTGTGATAAGTAAGTGGGTTTTGGGATGCAGTTTGGGCGTTTGTCTCTAGAAGGTTCGCCATCACTAGCATAGGGGGTGGGGGAGATGTTCCAGAGCAGGAGTAGCAAGTGCAAAGCATGGGTGGGTTAGATGTACATGCTCTTCTGTCAACCGTCATGGTTGGGACACGGCTGTGAGATCTCAGCCGATACTTGTAGCAGCCGTGAGAACATGTGTTTTGGTCCTTGAACATAGGATGTGGGCAGCACATGATAGCACACACCACCCACACTGGCATTGAGTCAGTTCATTTGCGAGCTCTTGAAATGTTAGAAAACACTGTTTTCTGTTTGCTACTAGTGAGTGGGTAGAACATATTGCTTATGAATCTCCAAAAGCTCCTTACTGTGATCCAGATAAAATCCAACCCACAGTGAACCCTTCAAGTCCATCCTCAACCTGACACTAATGTGCATTTCCAGGCTTATCTTTCACTACACCCCCTCTCTTCATGCTCCAATTGCAGCTGCAGTGCAGGATGTAGTAGCTTCCAAAGCAGATTCGCACAACTTTAGGTCCAAGGTATGCAGCTATTGAGCTGGTGACTGCTTTCTTCCCATCTTTTCAGAATGAAAGCTCAGCAGTAATCTTGTCCATATCAGGCAGAGGAGAATACACAGTTAGAATGCTGCCCCTGAGCTATATAAACTCTCCTGACATCTGCTATAATATATCTATAGAGGTACATTATGAACCACCCAGACATATCACGCTAATCCCTCACACTAATCCCATTGACATCATCAGATGATGACACTATGTTATCACTGCGCTAATTTTGCAGTAAGAAATGGTTAATACATTGGAAGCCTTTGTATGTGCCATAAAAGTGAGAAGAAAAAAAATCTGAGGATTTTGGAGACTGCCACATCTGTGAAATGTTTAGGGATAGGCAAGAACATTCTACCAAGTTAAAAGACAAATTATTGCAGTAGTTATTTCTCAACATCAAGAAGGTAACACCATTACCTCTCTGGATCCATATTTCACAGTAAAGGATACTGTCTCGCTCATCTACTAAGTGCTCTGTGAAGTGCAAGATTTGAACCAGGCCTAGAGCAAGGAAGGGCTCTGCATAAATCCATACAGAAGGGCAAATGTCTCTGCCATTTAGGCCATTTGACCCAGCAGACACTGTGATACTAGAGGTATGTGAGCTGGGAAAAGTCAATATGTGGAATTTAAGCAAGCCCCAGTAGGAGAACCTCCATGTGGACCCTAGAGTTCTAGACAGAGCTCATGTCTTCTGTTGGAGAGAATTCTACAGCATTTAAGAACCACCTTTTTGCATACTATGTCTCTAGTGAAGACAGAATTTGACCATGAGGCACCAAGTGATCATACTTTTAGAGCTGTCTATCATGAACAAGGTTCTTTCAAACCTCCCAAGTGAAAGTTTGAGTAGACTCAGTAGCGATCCATTGTAGGATGTAGTTCATTCAAGATTAGGAATGAGCAGGGACGAAGGGTATAAGTAAACTGCCCTAGTGTGTGTTTCAGACCCTCAAAATCACCCACTGGTATTGCACAGTGCCTGTCTCTCAGAGAATGTAAGTACCTACATGAATGTGTGTGGGAAAGGGTCCTTATGACCAGGCAATGGAGGAGAAAAGTCCCAGAGTTTTATTCAGCTATGGGTTGGCTTAGCATGTGGGTACAAGTAAAACATGGACAGCTGGTGTTTCTGGTGTGGCAAAGTGAAGTCTTCTCAACTGTTAGTCTTCGAAAAGGGTACCTGGTCTCCAGTTTTGTGTGAAAAGAGAAGTGACCTGATATAAAAGAAATGGGCTCTTAGGCAGTGGTGAATGCTTTTGCTGGTTGGTCTGAAGTCTGGAAAGAGAAATATTGGAAGACTAAGGACAAGAGTATCCAAGGAGATATGTAGATATACCTGTGGGAGTGATTCACCCACGGAAAAGGCAGTAGCCAACTAAGCAAGACCTGATAATTGTCCACTTTGGTGTTGGCATGTGGACCCACGAACATAGTAGTCATGACAGTAGGATGGAAAATTGACATGTTAGTAGGGACTCATACTCATCAAGGCTATAATCCCGCTATTGTGCTACTCAGTGCCAATCTACCAGCAAGAGACCTTCACTGAGTCTCTGATATGAATTATTCCCCAACTTGGTGCTGGAATGGACAATAATTCATCTTGACTTGAATTAATATATATTCCATGTGTGAGTTTACCTATCTGCCCACAATATTTCTGGCAGTACCTCTAACAGTGCTTACATACCACAAGATGTCATATAATACCTCTTGAGACAGAAGGACAGTGGGTACAGGACCTAGGGTTCACTGGTCCTGTTATATAACAGACCATCTAGAAGCTGCTGGTCTGATGTAATGATAGAATTGAATCTTGAAGCCATAAGTACTTCTAATTTGGAGATGACACTCTGGAAAAATGAGGCCCTATCCTCTAGAATTTTATACACAACCTAAACTAAAAGATTGAATAAAAGATCTAGAAACCAACAGGCAGAAATAAGAGTGGGTTTATCATTATTCTCTGGAACACCTGTGAGTCTGTCTGCCATCGTATCTTAGGAGCTGCATATGGATCTAGGGTTTTTAGATATTAGAAAGAAAACATCTCCATCAGAGGACCAGTAAGAGTAACTTTAAATTTTATACTATGACAGTCAACCTGCTGTTTCAGTTTTCTTGTTCCAAGAGATCAGACTACAAGAATAAGAGTCAACACAGTAGAAGTAATGGAGTAATTGAATGTAATCGCTCAGAGGGAGAAGGGCTGTGGTTACCCCAGGACAGAAAAGAAGCATGGAACCATAAAGTAAGTGATTCTCTGCCATATCTCTTGCTACTTCTTTTCTCAGCTTTGAAGGTAAATGGATAAAACCAGCCACTGAAGCATAAGAACATGATGATCACACATATAGTCAACTGCTTTTCAACAAAGGTGCCAATGGAGTAAATGGTAATTTTTTTCAAAAACCATGCTGAAACAACAGGAAGTTCATGGGTAAAATGCAAAAGTAACAACCCCACACTGATGGGGTGTTGTCAAAGAGGCACAGGACCTCACTGAAAGAGTTCCCAATGACCAATTTTGGAACAATTTTGAGCAACACAATCAAATAGTACTGGATTATAAGCTAAAGAATAAAATAAATGTTTATGAGTTTGTGCTGTTATAAACAAATGATTGAATAAATAAATAAATAAATAAATAAATAAATAAGAAGGGAAGGAGTAATTCTCCTAGGGAGAATTCCAAATAAGTTGTGACTATATTCCACCTAAAGGGACGAAGCACAACTCTAACTCCTTAATTATGGTTAACATATTACCTTTCGTCTAAAGAATGCAGTACAGAAAAACAGGGAAAAAGAATAACTTTACACTGAAAAAAATCTAACAAACTATTCCACCCAAATGATAAAGGTAATGGGTGGGTGAGATCCTGGAGTAGAAAAAGATAGCAGTAAAATCAAGACTAACTTATTAAGCTATTAACTTCAGGTAATAATACTTTGTCAGTATTGGTTCACTAAGTGTAACAATGCACCATGTTTATAATAAGGAAGCTGAAAGTGGGACGTATGATGACCCTCTGTATTCTCTGCTCAAACTTTTCTGTAAATCTAAAAGTGTTCTAAAACATGAAGTCTGTCAACAAAACAATCAAATGTCTTCTCTTATTTTACATTATATACAGAAATTAATTCAAGATGGATCATAGAATTAATTGTAAAACTAAAACTTAAAACTTTTAGAAGAAAATAGGAGAAAATCTTTGTGATCATGGGTTAGGCAAAGATTTCTTAGGATGCAAAAAAAGCACAGATCATGAAGAAAAAATAGATAAATCAGAATTATCCATTTATCAAAATTAAAAACTGATTTTCAAAAGACACTAAGAAAATGAAAACAAATCAAAAGAAAATGCTCTCAATATATGTAATTAATAAAGTTTTTGCATCTGAAATACATTATGAACTTTTTGCAACTCAATGAAAAGGAAAAAAAAACCACTGTAATTCTTTTTTTTAATTTTATTTTGAAAAACAAACAAACAAACACAACCAAACAAAACAAAACAGAGTAGAGTCAATCACTACAAAACAATCAACATGGTACATGACTTCTAAACA
>RJWT010005062.1:0-31781 GCA_004365215.1 Cuniculus paca
ATATTTTATTTTTAAATTTGAAGCTAGTACATAGCACTTTGGGGTATTGGGGATTTAAGTATGGTACTGGGAACTCATTTTATTTATTTATTTATTCATTATAGTTGAACCAACAATGGATTTAAGTGCTTTTAAAGATGGTCTGGAAGTTATAGTTCCAAATCCTATCAAGATCCTGGTTCCAAGTACAGGCTATCCAAGGCCAACTGCAACCTGGTCTTTTGGAGAGAAGGTTCTAGAAGCAGGAGACCGTGTGACTATGAAGACCTTATCTGCCTATGCCGAACTTGTCATTTCTCCAAGTGAACGTCCAGACAAGGGCATTTATACACTGACATTAAAAAATCGTGTGAAATCAATTTCTGGGGAAATTAATGTCAATGTAATTGGTAAGGAACTAAACTTTTGTTACCTAATGTGATTTAGCAGTATTGGCAAATACTGGCTTAAACCATCAATGATACTTTCACTGAATTTTTGTTTTTAGCTCGCCCAAGTGCACCCAAAGAATTGAAATTTGCTGATATAACCAAGGATTCAGTACATTTGACTTGGGAACCACCAGATGACGATGGAGGAAGTCCATTGACTGGATATGTCGTTGAAAAGCGAGAAGTCAGCCGGAAAACATGGACTAAAGTGAGTTACGAGTAGTGACACATCAACTTCAGAAAAGAGAGTGGAAGAAATCCCAGAAGGCTGAGTTGCCACACAAAATTATATGTGCTATGTCTTTTTACCTTTACCTCACTAGAAAAGTATCAAACATTGTTTTTAAAAATACGCTGATGCTTCCGGAGATGGTTCAACCAAGGTTTAGCATAATTGGCTAATTCTGTGAGCCTTATCAAGTTTTTGGCTAGGGGTATTTAAAAAAAATTCACTTAATAAGTACGCATTAAGCTTTAAGCCATTCTAAGGAAAGTATTTATTATCCTGGTCATTCCATTTTTTTTCTTACTCCATTGGATTGCCCTACTTGGCTTAATCTGCCATTCTTCCCTTCCTTTATTTATACCAGTTACTATTTTTTACCCTGATTTAAGGTCATATTTCTAATTACCAAACTGGTAAAAGGAATCTATACTTTATTTTAATGCACACAAACTATAGAACAGTTTCTCCTTATATTGAAGATCCAATATTATTATATAACCTAGTTGCAATTATTGTATACCCTAGTTACCCTAATACAAAATTATTATAAGAAAAATTCCTAACATTCAACACAACTTCCATTTGTGTTGCCACTCATGGGAGAAAAGTCTTTTGACTTAGAGAAACGGTTTTGAGGAAATACCTAATTAACTGTATTTCTTTGTCCTAGGTTACGGACTTGGGGACTGATCTAGAATTCACAGTTCCTGATCTTGTTCAAGGAAAAGAATATTTATTTAAAGTCTGTGCTCGTAACAAGTGTGGCCCGGGAGAACCTGCGTATGTTGATGAACCTGTAAATATGTCAGCTCCTGCAAGTAAGTGCCTGTGTGAGAATTTCTTACCTAGTCTCATGTTTGCTGGGGTTTTTTTGTTTTTTTTTTTTAATTTTAGACCTGAGGTTGACATTATGGGGAAAGGGAGGGGTTAGCAATATGGAGATAACCTCATAGGCATCCTATGAGACTTTCTCTTTAAAATGTTACAGCGGTACCTGACCCACCAGAGAATCTTAAATGGAGAGATCGATCAGCCAAAAGCATCTTCCTTACATGGGACCCACCTAAAAATGATGGTGGCTCACGCATCAAAGGATATTTAGTTGAAAAGTGTCCACGTGGTTCTGACAGATGGGTCGCCTGTGGAGAACCTGTTGCAGAAACAAAGTAGGTTTTTAAATTATTGGCACAAGAGTTCAGCCCTACTCATTAAAAAGAGTTTTCCTTGGAAAAGGCAAAATGTTAGTTTCTTTCATTGAAAATTCTCTTTGCGTACCTGTGTAATTTCAAAAGCATTTGTTACATTATTGAAGCAATCCAGATTTTATTTACAAGCTAGTATTATAGCAGTATTATGAATTTTGGAAAGATTATGACAGCTATACGATGCACGAGGTTATCTGCATGATAGTAAAATGCCTAATTTTTTTTTTCTGACAGAATGGAAGTGACTGGCCTTGAGGAAGGCCAGTGGTATGCCTACCGCGTGAAAGCCTTGAATAGGATGGGCGCTAGCAAGCCATGCAGACCCACAGAAGAAATCCAGGCTGTGGACACACAGGGTATTTATTTTTTATTATTATCATGTCAAGAAGGCCTTGGAGTTTAATTCTATTTGAAGTGACTAACAACATACATAATTTTTTCCAATTCAGAGGCCCCAGAAATTTTCCTCGATGTGAAGCTCCTTGCTGGTCTTACTGTAAAAGCTGGAACAAAGATTGAACTTCCTGCTACTGTAACTGGAAAACCTGAACCTAAAATAACTTGGACAAAGGCTGATCTGGTCCTGAAGCAGGATAATAGAATCACTATTGAAAATGTTCCTAAGAAATCCACAGTGACTATCACAGATAGTAAGAGAAGCGACACTGGCACCTACATCATCGAGGCTGTGAATGTCTGCGGCCGTGCGACGGCTGTGGTGGAAGTGAATGTCTTAGGTAAGAGAGGCTCTAGTTTTAAATAGGGTCAAACACATTTCAGTTACTTTCTTGAATCTACCACGGTTAAATATTTTTTTCTACATAATGCCATTCACAGATAAACCTGGACCCCCCGCTGCCTTTGACATCACAGACATAACCAGCGAGTCATGTCTCCTGACATGGAACCCACCACGAGATGATGGTGGGTCCAAGGTTACAAACTACATTGTGGAGAGGAGAGCTACTGACAGTGAAGTGTGGCATAAACTCTCATCCACCGTCAAGGACACAAACTTCAAGGCGACCAAATTAATACCCAATAAAGAGTACATCTTCCGAGTTGCTGCAGAAAACATGTATGGTATTGGTGAGCCAGTTCAGGCTACTCCAATAGTAGCCAAATATCCATTTGGTAAGTTTCTAATCCAGCTGACCAAAAAAATAAAAGATGTTTGTGTCAAACTCACATTTAGGTACCGTATTCATGTGTAGGACAGGTGTATTTTTAACGATTTTCCTTTCTGTAGATCCACCTGGCCCTCCAACTCACCTGGAACCTTCAGACATCACTAAAGATGCCGTGACTCTCACATGGTGTGAGCCGGACGATGATGGAGGCAGCCCCATCACTGGATACTGGGTTGAAAGATTAGATCCGGATACTGATAAATGGGTTAGATGCAATAAGATGCCAGTAAAGGACACAACATACAGGTATACCCAAGATCTCTGTCCAGTGTTAAAATAGCAGTATACTTAAATTTTTTGCTCTTTAGTATTCCTTTTGATCATTCAGATTATATGTTACTATTACATTTTAGTCACATTTATTTTCTATTTTTATGTAATTTTTTAAATGATATAAATTCCATTCAAGGACACATTTCTTAATTTACTACTAACTGTCTGGAAGTTTCAAAGTATTTTGTCCTCCAGTAAATGATGATAATCATTATCATAATATAATTAGATTGGTACACTTGGCCAAATTTAAAGTACATGACAGTTAAAAGACAGTTTCAAAATTTACATTAAAATACTTGGAGTTAAATTTCCCAATTAGTTTTTTCATAGTTTCAGTCAGTTAGCCTCTGCTGTGTAAATACATGGTTACTTTCACTTACCATGTTGTCACACATGCTCTTTGCCCCTATTTCAGAGTGAAAGGTCTCACCAATAAGAAAAAATACAGATTCCGTGTGTTGGCTGAAAACCTGGCTGGACCTGGAAAGCCAAGTAGATCAACAGAACCAATCCTAATAAAGGATCCCATCGGTATTATTTTTATAATTTTCTGTGGTTATTTTCAAGCTTGCATTTAGTTATTTTTGGCAAACTTAAATCATGATTTCATTGGCTCGCAGATCCTCCCTGGCCTCCTGGAAAACCAATTGTAAGAGATGTAGGCAAAACATCAGTAACATTGACTTGGACAAAGCCAGAACACGATGGAGGGGCCAAGATTGAGTCTTATGTCATTGAAATGCTGAAGACTGGAACAGAGGACTGGGTCAGAGTGGCTGAAGGGGTTCCGACCACTCGGCATGTACTCCCCGGGCTCATGGAAGGGCAGGAGTATTCATTCCGGGTCAGAGCCGTGAACAAGGCTGGAGAAAGTGAGCCCAGCGAACCCAGCGACCCCGTGCTTTGCCGGGAGAAACTTTGTAAGTCATTTTTGATGCCTGAGGCATATAAATTCTTTTAGCATCTATCTGAAAACTGTAATATTAGAAAAATATGAAAACCTCATTGCTACCATTCCTTTCTTGTTATTTTATTTTCTAGTGGCTACCAGAACATGCAGTAAACACTGAATGTTGGACAATAACAAAGCAAATTTACTTTTCTTTCAGATCCTCCATCACCACCTCGTTGGCTTGAAGTTATTAATATCACAAAAAATACAGCAGACCTAAAATGGACAGTTCCTGAAAAAGATGGAGGGTCCCCCATCACCAACTATATCGTGGAAAAGAGAGACGTGAGACGAAAAGGCTGGCAAACAGTGGACACCACCGTCAAGGACACCAAGTGCACAGTTACCCCACTGACAGAGGGCTCTTTATATGTGTTCCGAGTTGCTGCAGAAAATGCAGTAGGACAGAGTGACTACACTGAAATCGAGGATTCTGTCCTGGCCAAAGACACCTTTAGTATGCTCTCTCATTTAATCTTTGTGACATTTGTGGTAGATTATTACTTTTCCCTCTGGCATTTCTAATCATGGATTATTTTTCTTTCAGCCACTCCTGGACCACCCTATGCCTTGACAGTGGTTGATGTGACAAAACGACATGTTGACCTAAAGTGGGAGCCACCTAAAAATGATGGTGGAAGACCAATACAGAGGTAGAACTTGAATCATTTCATGAAAAAGTAACATATACTCAGCTGAGAATCTTTGTTTTTATTCCATTAATGCTAATGAAATGACTTGTTATTTAAACAGATATATCATTGAGAAGAAAGAAAGGTTAGGCACTCGCTGGGTGAAAGCTGGAAAGACCTCAGGACCTGACTGTAACTTTAGAGTAACTGATGTCATTGAAGGAACAGAGGTCCAGTTTCAGGTTCGGGCAGAAAATGAAGCTGGAGTTGGTCACCCAAGTGAACCCACAGAAATCCTAAAAATTGAAGATCCAACAAGTAAGTGGTGCTGATGATACAACACATATCATCTAGAATTTGATGATGAGCCTGCAAATGTAAAGGTTTCATTCTTTTCTCAGGTCCTCCCTCACCTCCCCTCGACCTACATGTGACCGATGCTGGGAGGAAGCACATTGCCATTGCTTGGAAGCCTCCAGAGAAAAATGGTGGAAGTCCTATCATAGGATACCACGTTGAAATGTGTCCAGTAGGCACTGAGAAATGGATGCGAGTTAATTCTCGCCCAATAAAAGACTTGAAATTCAAAGTGGAGGAGGGGATTGTTCCTGATAAAGAATACGTTCTGAGAGTGAGAGCTGTCAATGCCATTGGTGTCAGTGAGCCATCTGAAATCTCTGAAAATGTGGTTGCCAAGGACCCAGACTGTAAGAACGCAGTGTCTTCTATAGTTAATAAAACACGCTTTCCTCATGTATTGCATCTTAAGGTACTATTTTTCTTTCTTTTGGATCTTATTTTACAGGCAAGCCAACGATTGAGATGGAGACTCATGACATTGTCGTTATTGAAGGAGAAAAATTAAGCATTCCTGTTCCCTTCAGAGCTGTCCCAGTTCCAACCGTTAGCTGGCATAAAGATGGCAAAGAAGTTAAAGCAAGCGACAGGTTAACAATGAAGAATGATCACATCTCTGCACACCTTGAAGTTCCCAAAAGTGTCCATGCAGATGCTGGTGTTTACACCATTACACTGGAAAATAATCTCGGCTCAGCAACTGCCTCAATCAATGTCAAAGTCATAGGTAATTATTCTTTAATGAAACACTGAACCTCCTTCACATGTTGGAGAAGTTCGTTAGCTTTACAATACAGTATAAATGACTTCGTGAATTGGCATCTGTAAACTAGACACCCTTTTATTTCCATGTGAGAAGTAAAGCAATTCTCAAGAAATGAAATTGTTACTTTGATATAGACTAATTTACCCTTGTTTTAATTATTTGATTGTGAAACTAATTTAAGTAAGAGATACAGTATACTCAAGGAATCTTTAAAGGACCAATATTTATTTCTTAATTATACAATTTCAAATTTTTCAATAGCATTCTCATTCTCTCTTTATTTCAATAGCATATTTTCTGTCATCCACCCCGATAATGTTTGGAAATTCATGTAGCCAATTTTTTTGCTTTGCACAAACACACAGAGGCTGATTCTGATGTTTAGTGTTGAGGGTCCAGAATACTAATTGCCCTGAAGCATGAAGGATGCTTCAGCACAAGAAAGATTATGCCACCCAAAATGCAAATTTCTGCACTTAGAATGTATTATTAAAATGTTGGTTTTTCAGGATTATAATAAGAATTATCACTTTTATTTGTAATAGGTCTACCTGGTCCATGTAAAGATATTAAAGCAAGTGACGTGACAAAGAGCTCTTGTAAATTAACTTGGGAGCCTCCAGAATATGATGGAGGGAGCCCAATTCTTCATTATGTCCTGGAACGCAGAGAAGCCGGGAGAAGGACATACATACCAGTCATGTCTGGTGAGAACAAACTGTCTTGGACTGTGAAGGATCTCATACCGAATGGTGAATACTTCTTCCGTGTTAAAGCAGTCAACAAGATCGGCGGAGGAGAATATATTGAACTGAAAAATCCAGTCATTGCTCAAGACCCAAAGCGTAAGTTTAAGCATGGTTGTAGAATGGCTGGGAATTATTATGCAGAGTTTCATTTTAAGAAGGTGGATTTCACAGTGTTAACAAATGCTTTCTTGTTCTTCAGAACCCCCTGATCCACCCGAGGATGTTGAGGTCCATAATCCTACAGCTAAGGCCATGACTATTACATGGAAGCCACCTCTATATGATGGAGGAAGCAAGATAATGGGCTACATCATCGAAAAGATTGCCAAGGGTGAAGACACATGGAAAAGATGCAATGAACACCTGGTACCAATCCTGACCTACACAGCAAAAGGACTTGAAGAGGGCAAAGAATACCAATTCCGTGTGCGAGCAGAAAATGCTGCTGGTATTGGTGAACCTTCTCGGGCCACTCCTCCAACCAAAGCTGTGGATCCTATTGGTGAGTTTTGTTCAGTGGAATTGCCATTTTACCATTGTAAAACAAATGACAATAATGTTTTATCAGATTCTTTATTCAGAGTTGAAAACAATTATTGTTCTTAACTGTTACAGATGCCCCGAAAGTCATTCTGAGAACAAGCCTAGAAGTAAAACGAGGCGATGAAATCGCACTTGATGCAACCATTTCTGGATCACCTTATCCAACTATTACATGGATAAAAGATGAAAACATAATTATACCAGAGGAAATTAAGAAGCGACCAACAGCCCCAGTTAGGAGGAGGAGGGGTGAAGTTCAAGAAGAAGAACCATTCTTCCTCCCTCTGACAGAGCGTTTGAGTATCAATAACAGTAAACAAGGAGAATCTCAGCTACGTGTCCGAGACTCTCTTCGACCTGACCATGGCCTGTTTATGATCAAAGTTGAAAATGACCACGGTGTTGCAAAAGCTCCTTGCACCGTTTGTGTGTTAGGTAAGTAGTTAAAACTATACTTTCCAATGGAAAAGTTTAAGAGTTTTAGTAAAATATAAAAATAAGGAGTATTGGGGGTCAGTTAAAAGAAGTGGGAAATAGCTTTCTCAAATAATTTTCAGTTGCACTGTATGTCCTGGCTATGTTAAAAAAATAAATAGATCTTGCTATTTATTAGCATTAGCAATACAAAAATAGCTGTGGGAAAACCAGAAGTTATGTCAAAGGTGCATGCTAACATTTACATTTTCCATAGCAACCAATTTTTAATCACTGTTCTCTTTGGAAATATTAGATACACCAGGACCACCAATCAACTTTGTATTTGAAGATATTAGAAAGACCTCAGTCCTCTGTAAATGGGAACCACCCCTTGATGATGGTGGCAGTGAAATCATCAACTACACTCTGGAAAAGAAAGACAAGACAAAACCTGACTCAGAATGGATTGTTGTCACTTCAACACTCAGACATTGCAAATATTCAGTAACGAAACTGATTGAAGGAAAAGAGTATCTCTTCCGTGTAAGAGCTGAAAATAGGTTTGGGCCTGGACCGCCATGTGTTTCAAAGCCACTTCTAGCTAAAGATCCATTTGGTAAGGTTCCTTTAGCTTTAGAAGTTTGCCTTTTTTTACCATATGCTTTAGTTTATATATTACCACAGTTTGCAAAATTGAGTTTTATGTTATATTAGGGAATTGTTTTAATTTTTTTATCAGAACCACCCGATGCACCTGATAAGCCCATTGTGGAAGATGTTACCAGCAATAGTATGCTAGTGAAATGGAATGAACCAAAAGATAATGGAAGCCCCATCTTGGGTTACTGGCTTGAAAAACGCGAAGTTAATAGTACACACTGGTCTCGTGTCAACAAAAGCCTTCTGAATTCTTTGAAAGCCAAAGTGGATGGCCTATTAGAAGGTCTCACCTATGTCTTCAGAGTATGTGCTGAAAATGCAGCTGGACCTGGCAAGTTCAGTCCACCTTCTGATCCCCAAACAGCACGTGATCCAATCTGTAAGTAATTCCTAAAGAGGAAGCTGAGAGTAAATTCTGGCATATTTTAAAACCATCAGTGAGTCTCATTTGTGTATCTGCATTCATTCTAGCTCCACCTGGGCCACCTATCCCCAGAGTTGCTGACACAAGCACTACAACTATTGAACTGGAATGGGAACCTCCAGCTTTCAATGGTGGCGCGGAAATTATTGGCTACTTTGTTGATAAGCAGTTGGTTGGCACCAATGAGTGGTCACGCTGCACTGAGAAGATGATCAAAGTCCGTCAATACACTGTCAGAGAAATCCGAGAAGGTGCAGATTACAAACTTCGAGTGAGTGCCGTCAACTTGGCAGGCGAAGGACCGCCTGGAGAAACAGAACCTGTTACCGTGGCTGAACCACAAGGTACTTATTGATTATTTGCATAAAATTATGGATATTTTCCCGATATATCTTTCCAATAGAACATACTATCTTTTCATCTTGATCAGGCTAATGCATGACTGTTCCTTTGCAACAGAGCCTCCAACTGTGGAATTGGATGTTTCTGTCAAGGCTGGAATACAAATAATGGCTGGAAAGACTCTTAGAATCCCAGCAGTGGTGACTGGCCGCCCTGTGCCCACAAGAGTATGGACCATCGAAGAAGGGGAGCTGGATAAAGATCGTGTTGTAATAGAGAATGTTGGAACCAAATCTGAACTAATTATCAAAAATGCATTGAGAAAAGATCATGGCAGATACGTGATTACAGCTACTAATAGCTGTGGTTCCAAATTCGCAGCAGCCCGGGTAGAAGTTTTTGGTAAGGAGTGTTCCATGGATTTTCATAGGAGTTTTTTTTTTTTCAAATGTTATATCTTTTTACATTGATTACATCTCTTTTTCAGATGTTCCTGGTCCAGTTCTTGATTTAAAACCTGTTGTAACAAACAGAAAGATGTGTCTGCTTAACTGGTCTGATCCAGCTGATGATGGAGGAAGTGAACTCACAGGCTTCCTTATTGAAAGAAAGGATGCCAAGATGCATACTTGGAGACAACCAATAGAGACAGAGAGATCTAAATGTGACATCACAGGTCTTCTTGAGGGACAGGAATATATGTTCCGTGTTTTTGCCAAGAACAAGTTTGGTTATGGCCCACCTGTTGAAATAGGACCAATTCTTGCAGTTGATCCACTAGGTAAAAGAGATTTTTCACTGTGTTTATAAAATAACTACTGTTTTCCTTCTCGTTATATCATTTATTTGCTAAGTATGGCTTCAAACTCCCAGTAGTCTCAGATCTAGAGACTACCAAAAAATAGTAAAAAAGTAAATCAAGTAACTACTAGCAACTTTAGAGATACAATATTTGGTGTAATTCCAATATAATTTTGGGCTCTGAATATATTAATCACACATAGTTTTCTGTACTTAAACACTTAGTTCTACTAGGGCTTAGTAATAACCTGAAAATAATTTAGAAGTACTATATCTTTCCAATAGAACATACTAGAATATGTTTTTTAGTGAAACAATCTAAATAGTTTCTTGTTTCTCTAAAAGATTATGGAACAGTTACTTGCCTTAAGAGAAATGCCTTAGTCTTACTTTGCTACCAAGAAGTCCCTATAGTGGAAGAGTGAGAAAACCTAAAATCATAAATTACCACCACCAGAGAATAGAAAGTCAACCAAGGGAATCTCCCAGAAGTCAACATGAAATATTAAAATTGTGCACACTTTTTAATGTACACTGACATCCTATTTAAGAAAGCAGGCCTCTATGAAAACCCAGCCCTCAGAGAATAAAGAATCTACTCCTTTATGACCACCCCTAGGGAGGAAAAAAGAAAATTACATCCTGTACCACTATTATTGCTCCTTTTTAAAAGTCCACTGTACTTCTAGTGATGCTGAAAGTGTGAGATCAGAGCTAAAGTAACAGTTGCTAGGGTAGACTGAATCCAGTTCGCAACTCAAAACTTCTGCCCTTCAGTACATAAAACAGTAGTAGCATTATGTAAATTCTCTTTCCATCATATTTTAAACCCACACTTGAGGCAGCATGACTCAAAGTATAGTCTGTAGCCCTACCCACCATCTGTTAATAAGTTGTCTGCTAATAAAAGAAGAAATACTTTGCTCTCGGTTGGTCATCGAAAGCGGAACGTTACAGACCTATTTTCATAGTGCATTAGGATCAGAAGCTTTGCTTATGGCAGAAGTAAAAAATATGAAATACTAAACATAAAAAACCACATAGGTCCTTTGATTTATTTTTATTTAATAATCTTGATAGAAAGATTGCTAAGAAAAATTCTGTCTGCAGGAATTATTAATAATTCTGATAACTGATATGTGCTGGGAAGGATTTTAAAGATGAATATAAAGTAACGCCAACAAGCTTATTCTTTACAAAATTAAATTGAAATGAAATATTATTTCTTATGTAAATGTTAATCTCATGCTCATGATTTTCTCGGGTTAAAGGGCCTCCAACATCTCCTGAAAGGCTCACATATACAGAAAGGACCAAGTCCACTATCACCCTTGATTGGAAAGAGCCCCGCAGCAATGGTGGCTCTCCCATCCAAGGATATATCATTGAAAAGCGACGTCATGACAAACCTGACTTTGAAAGAGTTAACAAGCGCCTCTGCCCAACCACATCTTTGCTGGTTGAAAATCTTGATGAACACCAAATGTATGAGTTCCGTGTCAAAGCCGTCAATGAAATAGGTGAAAGTGAGCCATCCCTGCCGCTTAACGTAGTCATACAAGATGACGAAGGTACGAATCCCAAATATAATAATTTTAACATACTTTACAGTGCTGCTATTAGCCTGTCAATCAAGACACCATCTATATGACTTTGTGCTTTTTCTCCTTCCCTTCTCTTTGCAGTGCCTCCAACTATTAAGTTGCGTCTGGCCGTTCGAGGAGACACCATCAAAGTGATGGCAGGAGAACCTGTTAGCATCCCTGCAGATGTGACAGGCCTTCCAATGCCTAAGATTGAGTGGTCCAAGAATGAAAAACTGATTGAAAAACCCACTGACGCACTTAAAATAACCACAGAAGAGGTATCCCGAAGTGAGGCAAAGACTGAGCTTAGCATTGCCAAGGCAGTCCGAGAGGACAAAGGCACCTATACAGTCACTGCTTCTAATCGCCTTGGTTCAGTGTTCCGAAACGTTCACGTTGAAGTATATGGTATGTCCCTGGCTTCTTGTGTCAAACATATAAATTCACTGTTTGTTTAAGAACATCTTGCCAATCTCTGTTGGTATCTTTCTAGACCGTCCCTCACCACCAAGGAATCTTGCTGTTACTGACATTAAAGCCGAATCTTGCTACTTGACATGGGATGCGCCTCTCGACAATGGTGGCAGTGAAATCACTCATTATATCATTGACAAACGTGACGCAAGTAGGAAAAAATCTGAATGGGAGGAAGTCACCAATACAGCTGTAGAGAGAAGATTTGGGGTAAATTCTTCTTAATATTTTCCTATACACGTTAAAAGGACATGACTCTGTTTTGATATCATTTTAGTATAATTCAATGATTAAAGTCAAAACTATATGCAAGAAGCTATTATTATTTATTGTAACATTTGGCACTATTCACATAATGTCTCTTAGTAAGTACTATTTGATATGCAGATACTCTTTTGGGAACTCCACAATGAGGTACAGAACATTTACATACTCATATTTTAAAGGAGCTTTCTTTTTTTTCTGTCATCCCCATGTGTTGAATCAATGTATTTGTTTCTCTTTATGGTGATCTTCCCCAAAATAAGTTCTTTCAAGATAAGTAAGAAAAAAAAAACCTAAGTAAATTCTTTTTAAGAAATCTCTATTCTCTAAATTCTAGATTTGGAAGCTTATCCCCAATGGCCAATATGAGTTCCGAGTCAGGGCAGTGAATAAATATGGAATCAGCGATGAGTGCAAATCAGACAAAGTTGTCATTCAAGATCCTTATCGCCTTCCTGGACCTCCTGGAAAGCCACAAGTCTTGGAACGCACCAAAGGTTCCATGCTAGTGAGCTGGACTCCTCCTTTGGACAACGGCGGCTCTCCAATTACTGGCTACTGGCTGGAGAAGCGAGAAGAGGGTGGGGCCTACTGGTCACGTGTGAGCCGAGCGCCAATAACCAAAGTGGGATTGAAGGGTGTGGAATTTAATGTTCCCCGCTTGATCGAGGGCGTTAAATACCAATTCAGAGCCATGGCAATAAATGCTGCAGGAGTTGGCCCTCCGAGTGAGCCATCAGATCCAGCTGTTGCAGGAGACCCCATATGTAAGTAACTTCCGTTTCTGGGACTCATTTCTAAAACACACAGTTACTAAATGGATAATTCTGCACTATACTCCTTGTAGTTTTCTAATTTTAGTATATGTGCTGCCGAAGTGAGCACTCTGAGTTTTCTTGTTTTGTTTTGTTTTGGTTTTGGTTGTTCTTGTTTGTTTTGGTACCAGGAATCAAACTCGGGGCCTTGCCCTTGTCAGGCAGGCTCTGCGCTGCTGAGCTACATCGCAGGCCACTCTGATAGTTTTCTATATCAACATTTTCATTTTCTTTTTTTTTTTTTTCCTAGTACTGGGGATTGAACCCTGGAAAATGAGCCCAGGCACTCTACTACTGGGCTATATCCCCAGCTCTTTTTATTTTGAGACAAAGTCTTACTAACCTGTCCAGGCAGTACTCAAACTTGTGATACTCATAGTCCAGCCTCAATTTTATTAATTAAAATAAAAACATCGTTATTCACATAGACTATCAGAATAGATATGAATATATATGCATATATACACATATATGAACATATACATAAAAGCATACAGTTTCTAAACTCTTGGATTAAAACTAGTATTTTATGAGAAATTACAATAATAAGGACTTTGACTATAAACTTCCCTCTGCTATCATGGTTTAATAAACTTCTGTCCCATTAGATAGTGTAGATATCATTTTTTCCAACTAAACAGACCCTCCTGTAGGAATTCAACAAAAAATAAAATGTTAGTTTTTCAATGATATTTATAGAGCTAAGATATCAAGTTCTTAAGCAAAGACTATTGCCACACAAAAAGGAAAAATTCTTCTGAAAAATCTTTGAGCATGTCAGTTCAAAAATGAAAATAATGTGATATTAATAGTTAATCTATTTGCTATATAATTTCTCTGATTAGATTATCTGCATAAAACAATTTAACTATTTGCTTAAAAGATTTAAAATATTCTCAAATACTGTATGAAGAACAAAGTAAGGTAGTCATGTACTCATTCAGCAAACTAATATTGAATACAGACTATGTTCAAGATTCTGCACTATGCACAGAGGGAGAAGAGTTATGACTAAAAATACCAATGAAGTAAAGAGATTTCTGCAGCTGTGAGACACTCTCAGAAATGTAAACAATTGTCATGTTATTATTGTGTACTGATCCTGTCCCAAAGAGCATTAAAATTAGTTTTTCTTCAAAAGTTTACTAGCTTATGATGAATCATTTTTAATTTTTATATTTTAAATTTTATATTAAAATATTTTATATTTTAAAAATCAATGTTTAGTAAAAATACTGTAAAATCTCTTTAAAGGATCTCAAAAGTAAAATAGATGTTCATCAGTTGTGTAAGAGAATGTAGATCTAAAGACAGGGAAAAGTCTCTCCTAGTTAGTTCTTTGCTTTCTCTATTTCTGCATTCACACTAAAGTTAAATACACTATTTCTTATATGTCTTATTCTGTTTAGCATTCCTAGTTTAATAGACTAAAAATAATCTTGTGTAGCAAAGATTCTTACCATCCATTTTCTATGGTACCATACATTTCTATTACCTTCCAAATCTGATGTTTTGTTTGTTTTCTTATTAGATCCACCCGGCCCACCTTCTCGCCCAGAGGTCAAAGATAAAACAAAGTCAAGCATCTCACTAGGATGGAAACCTCCAGCCAAAGATGGTGGCAGTCCAATCAAAGGATACATTGTAGAAATGCAGGAAGAAGGCTCCACTGACTGGAAACCAGTCAATGAACCAGACAAGCTTATAACTACCTGCGAATGTGTGGTACCTAATCTGAAAGAACTCAGGAAATACAAGTTCAGAGTGAAAGCTGTCAACGAAGCTGGCGAGTCGGAACCAAGTGACACAACTGGAGAGATTCCTGCCACTGATATTCAAGGTACAAACCCTTATTCTTGTGATCTTATTTTGAAACTGATAAACCAATTGAGCACATGTCGATTATTTTTTTGAGAAATGTCAGCTAAATCCTTTTGTATGACTCATGGTATTACAGAGGTACCAGAGGTTTTCATTGACATTGGAGCACAAGACTGTCTGATTTGTCAGGCTGGCTCACAGATTAGAATCCCTGCTGTCATCAAGGGACGCCCAACACCAAAATCATCTTGGGAATTTGATGGAAAGGCAAAGAAAGCAGTGAAGGTATGAAAACTACAGTTCTCCCATGTTTCCTATTGAGTCACTAGAAGTATTCATACTACAGCTATCTTTCTTTTCTAATAGGATGGAGTTCACGACATTCCTGAAGATGCGCAGGTAAGAAAATGATCATTGAAACAATTTAGAACATAGTTCTTCAGTTCTATTTTATCTCACTCAGTGAATCACTATTATTTTCTTTGTACAGCTGGAGACTGCTGAGAACTCATCAGTAATCGTTATTCCAGATTGTAAACGGTCTCACTCAGGCAAATATAGCATCACAGCCAAGAATAAAGCAGGACAGAAGACTGCAAATTGCAGAGTTAAAGTCATGGGTAAGAAAGACTTTTAAAGGTGTTGCAGAATAAGAACAAATTATTTTTAAACTCCTAAGAAACATTGCTCACCTCGTGATTTGCATGCAACAGATGTACCTGGTCCACCTAAAGATCTGAAAGTCAGTGACATCACCAGGGGTAGCTGCAGACTTTCATGGAAGATGCCAGATGATGATGGAGGAGATAGGATCAAGGGTTATGTTATCGAGAAGAAAACCATTGATGGAAAAGCCTGGACTAAAGTCAATCCAAACTGTGGTACCACCTCATATGTAGTGCCTGATCTCATCGCTGAACAGCAATATTTCTTCCGCGTGAGAGCAGAAAACCGTTTTGGAATTGGCCCACCTGTGGAAACCATTCAGAGGACCACTGCCAGAGATCCAATATGTAAGATTTAAAATCTGAGTTTAAAATATCTTCTCAAAATTGAACAATACTGTTACAGATAATGCTCAATGCTTCCTTAAACTATTTTTACAGATCCTCCTGATCCTCCCATTAAACTCAAGATTGGCCTTATAACAAAGAACACAGTACACCTGTCATGGAAACCTCCTAAGAATGATGGAGGTTCCCCCGTCACCCACTATATTGTTGAGTGCCTTGCATGGGACCCTACAGGGACAAAGAAAGAGGCGTGGAAGCAGTGTAATAAGCGTGATGTGGAAGATCTGGAATTTACTGTTGAAGACCTCATCGAGGGTGGGCAATATGAATTCAGAGTCAAAGCTGTCAATGCTGCAGGCGTCAGCAAGCCTTCATCTACTGTTGGCCCTGTGACTGTCAAAGATCAGACATGTAAGTACCAACATACTGAAAGACAATTCCCTCTCTTTGACTGCCTTTTCTAGATAGTTAATAATGGTCCAAATTTAAAAAGAGATAGCGTATCTACCTCAGGAAGCACTCATGAACACAGTACTTAATTATTCCCTCAACTCTGACAGAACTATCATATTTTCTTACATGTTACCTTTTTCCACATTAAAGGAATTATAATTTTCTTACTATAATCTTCTCCATGGTAAGCTATTTCATTTATCAGAAGTTAAAGCAGTTCTTATTCTACTCTAAAGTGTCAGAAAATAGCCAGTCATTTGCTTAGCAACTGCGATGGCCAACTCATCTTCCAAATCAAGTTTCTTTTTCTCTACTTGAGAAAAAGTTGTATTCATTTTGATAAATCGAATATACATACAAACATGGTATTAACCTTCCTCTAATTATTACTATTTGTTCATTTCTCTTTTCTAAGTGAAAAGGCTCTAGTTACTACCTTCTTTGCACAGTCTTATATTGCATCTGTGGAAAATCATTTTGCCTCTACTAGCAGTTGTATTTCTTATAAGCTGAATTCACCTCAGAGCCAACAGCGTAAATATTTTCCTAACTTTGCATAAATATTAAAGAAAATATCATGATGGAATTCCCCAGCCTTAGCTAGTGATCTTCATTCCTCTCTACCCTTTCGTCAGACTATGCATGTGCATAGTGATGTCAAAGAAAAGAGAGCCATTAGCTAATGGATAACAACAGGCAGATCCAATAAACATCCATGCATGGTAACTACATACACCTGTTCCCCAAATTAGCCTATCAGTGTTAAAGACAGCCTCATTCTTTATATTGGACTGGGCTACAAAGTCTGACTATACAGTAGGTCCAAATAACTTTAAAATAGTCACTGCAAATTCTACTTTCTATCCATCGATGCTTTTTGCTCCTAATGATAACTTTTTAAATTTTTATAATCTAGGCCCACCATCAATTGAGCTAAAAGAATTCATGGAGGTCGAAGAAGGAACAGATGTTAACATTGTGGCCAAAATTAAAGGTGTGCCATTCCCAACACTCACCTGGTTTAAAGCTCCTCCAAAGAAGCCTGATAACAAAGAACCTGTCGTCTACGACACCCATGTCAACAAACTGGTGGTGGACGATACTTGCACTTTAGTTATTCCACAGTCTCGCAGAAGTGACACTGGCTTATACACCATCACAGCTGTAAATAACCTGGGAACAGCATCGAAGGAGATGAGATTGAATGTCCTTGGTAAAGAGTTCATGGTTTGATTAAAGCTTCCTATTTTTGTATCCATATTTTAAAATCACAGAACTAACAAAATGTTCTTCATCTGAACCATTTTAGGTCGTCCTGGCCCTCCAGTGGGACCCATAAAGTTTGAATCTGTCTCAGCAGATGAAATGACAATATCTTGGCTTCCACCTCTAGATGATGGTGGGTCTAAGATTACAAACTATGTAATTGAGAAAAGAGAAGCTAACAGGAAGACGTGGGTACGTGTCTCCAGTGAACCTAAAGAGTGCATGTACACAATTCCCAAATTGCTGGAAGGCCATGAATATGTCTTCCGAATCATGGCCCAGAATAAATTTGGCATTGGAGAGCCACTTGACAGCGAACCTGAAACAGCACGAAACCGCTTCTGTGAGTAGTATAACATTTCATGTACAAAGCCTCTCTTACCTGTGACTTTTATAATTCCTCATGAATCGATTTTTTCCACAGCTGTTCCTGGAGCACCAGATAAACCAACCGTCAGCAGTGTGACTCGTAACTCCATGACTGTCAACTGGGAAGAGCCGGAATATGATGGAGGCTCTCCTGTGACTGGATACTGGCTAGAGATGAAAGATACCACTACAAAGAGATGGAAGAGGGTTAACCGAGATCCTATCAAAGCCATGACTTTGGGAGTTTCTTACAAAGTGACTGGTCTTATTGAAGGCTCTGATTATCAGTTCCGGGTATATGCGATCAATGCTGCTGGTGTGGGTCCAGCAAGTCTACCATCAGATCCAGTGACTACTAGAGATCCAATTGGTAAATCTTGAAACCACTCATTTAAAAGAAAAATCTTACTTTCCAAAAATGTCATGGAAAAATCAAGAATACTAATCTATATTGCTTTTTTTCCAGCTCCTCCTGGCCCTCCAGTTCCCAAAGTGACAGACTGGACTAAATCATCTGTGGACCTAGAATGGTCTCCCCCATTAAAAGATGGTGGATCCAGAGTAACTGGATACATTGTTGAATACAAGGAAGAAGGAAAAGAAGAATGGGAAAAGGTACTATGAATAACCTAAAATTGTAGCAGTTATTCTGTATCCCACTAACTTCAATCTATATTTTTGGATTCAGAAATCAGAAAAGTAATATAATCATAGCTGATAATCCAAATATCTCTTAATTTCAAAAATTTAATCAGATTAGGGTTAGGGGAAATGAGGGAGGCCCAATAATGAGTACCAAAACAGATAGGAGGAGTAAGTTCTAGTGTTCTACAACAATGGTGCAACTACAGTTTACAACAACAAATTATTAACTTTATAACAAACTGGAGGAGTTTGAAGATTCCTAACATTAAGAAATGACAAATGTTTAAGAAAATGGAAATGTTAATTACCCTGATTGGATCATTACACATTATATACAAGTATTAAATTATCACTGTATGCCGTAAATATATATAATTATCATACGTCAATTTAAAAGTAATCAAAAATTGTCATGCTATTAACTTCTTTTAGTTATAAACCATGGAAAAGTGGAATAAATGAACAAGATGGCTTTTTCAATCATTTGACAATTTTAAAACATAATTCCTGGAAAGTAATCCCATTCAGCATTGTCTGTAATACCTAACAGGTTTCCTGAAAGAGCAAATAGGCTGCTAGTTTATACTTTATAATGCTCTGAAACAAGAAAGAACTATACTAATTTTTAAGTGTGTTTGATTTCCCCTCCCACAGGGCAAAGATAAAGAGGTGAGAGGAACAAAACTTGTTGTCACTGACTTAAAAGAAGGTGCATTCTATAAATTCAGAGTGAGAGCAGTCAACATGGCAGGCATTGGAGAACCCGGAGAAGTCACAGATATCATTGAAATGAAGGACAGAATCGGTAACTATCAATACTTCTAGTTTTTCATTAATATTAGTGTTTCAGATTGAAAATGAAAATCACACTTGTAATTTTTCAATTGTTTTCCAGTGGTCCCTGACCTGCAGCTAGATGCCAGTGTCCGAGACAGAATTGTGGTCCATGCTGGAGGGGTGATCCGAATCATTGCCTATGTGTCTGGGAAGCCCCCTCCCACTGTCACCTGGAGCATGAATGAAAGAGCCTTACCTCAGGAGGCCACCATTGAGACCACAGCTATTAGCTCATCCATGGTTATCAAGAACTGCCAGAGAAGCCATCAAGGAGTCTATTCTCTTCTTGCCAAAAATGCAGGGGGAGAAAGAAAGAAGACAATTATTGTTGATGTATTAGGTAAATACTTTTGATTCCTCCATGCAACTTTTTAAACAAGTGTTTTAGTTATGTCTACAACAAGGCTAGGCCGTAATAAAAAAAAAGTTTTAAAAAACTATGTTATAACATTTTGGAAAATGAAGAAAATCATAGACAATTTCATTGTCCAGTTTTAGAACTTTTTAATTATTCTCTTTGCTTGTCTATCCTATATATATTCTGTATAGTTGTACTCCTACTATACACTATATTTTTAATGTAACATGCCTGTGTAAGCACCTACTGTGTTATTATTTAGTTTACATAAAAGGAATCTTCCTGGGCCAGGGATCTAGCTCAGCAGCCTAAGCGCCTGCCTGGCAAGCACAAGGTCATGAGTTCAATCCCCGGTGCCACAAAAAAAAAAAAAAAAAAGGAATTTTCCTGCACATGTACCCGAATTTTTAACAGTTTGCCAGTGATGACCATTTCACACCATGAAAGTACACTTATTTGATAATTATAATAAAGCATAACCTCTCTGAGGGATTCAGTACTCTTCTTGAACAGAAGTATCATATTTCATTACTAGTGGTACATTTCTCATAACTGAATGTGGAGTTGAAGTTCACAAGGTTTCTTTTGTACCTCCTGGTGGTTGTAATCCAGGAATTTGGCAAATGAAGCCCTCCCACTTTGAGCTCCTGACTCTAGGCACAGCTTTACCCAAACAACCCCATTTAGCCAGTCCTCTATTAACATAACTGATATAAAAATGGCACGAGGGAAAATATTTCATGCAGCAATAGTCCTAAAAATTTTAGGTTAGCTTTAAGCTCCTAAACGCTTTTACTCCTAAACACTTATCACTGTACCTGAAAAAGCTGTACACGTGCATGTTAATGTTCAAGCCCTCACGATCCTTCTGAGATCTGGGCTTCCTGAACTGCTCCTTGATTAACCATTCACCCAGAAAAAACAAAATCTTTCTCTTTCCCTCTGGGAGAGGAAACAACGCTAAAAGTGATCATTTCACTCTTGACTACCTCACCCCACCTCCCTGCAGCTGCCTCCTACCTGGCACAAATTTTTCTTTTTAAACTTAAAGCATTCATAGGTAAATGAATGCACCTCGAGACTATAATGTTAAGTGAAATAAATCAAACACACAAGGTTAAATATTGCATGATTTATCTTATAAGAGAAACCTAAAATATAAATAAAGAGCAAAATGAAAGATAGATAATAGGGGAAAAAATCATTTCTTTTTTCTCTTTGGCAGCTTCTAAAACCATGGTAGCCAAAAAGTGTTGTAAGCCTACTTGATTTAAAAATGTGGTAAAATACAATATGACAGCAACTCAGTTAATAGACACAAAACTAATTTTCTTCATGGTCACATATTTGTCTTCTTTTTAAAAACAGAGGGTGGCATATGTTGAGTGTTGTAGTTCAACGAAGATGAATGCCTTGAAATCTCTTCCGCTTATTTCCAGATGTGCCAGGCCCTGTTGGAGTACCATTCCTATCTGACAACCTAACCAACGACTCCTGCAAACTGACATGGTTTTCTCCAGAAGATGATGGGGGCTCTCCAATCACCAACTATGTCATTCAGAAGCGAGAATCTGACCGCAGAGCCTGGACCCCAGTAACATACACAGTCACCCGACAAAGTGCTGTTGTCCAGGGTCTCATTGAAGGGAAATCCTACTTTTTCCGAATTGCGGCTGAAAACAGCATAGGCATGGGCCCATTTGTTGAGACACCAAATGCACTTGTCATCAGAGATCCAATAAGTAAGTACAATTTAAAAATGAGTTGATGCTTAATTACATCTTTATGCATTTAATAAAAGATTATGGTGATAGTTATATATAAATTTTATTTATTTGACAAGCATTTATTAGGAAACTATTCAGTAAGTGATTAGATGTGTTTTCATGGTGATTGTGAAAAAGATTATAGGAATATACAGTATATGACTCACTGAATTTTTTCCACGTATACTACACCGTTTTTTGTAAGTTTCCTGGCTTGATGGCAAAAGGAGAAACTGAATTATTTCTTAACTCTAAAACCACCAACTCTGGAGACCTTTTTAAAATTATTTAATCTCAGTAAATCTCTATTTCCTCATCTGTCAATTGAGAAAATTATGTTGTATTTAGAACCTTTCTAGCTCTAATAGTTCTATGATGAGATCATTTTTGTTATTTACTGAAGTGCATAGTTTAATATTTAAATGCAATCCTCATAAAGGAGTAGCTACTACACTCTGCTGCTTTCTAAGTATGTAATTTCACTGTGATTCTACTCACAGCTGTTCCAGAGCGTCCTGAAGACCTGGAAGTCAAAGAAGTTACTAAAGATTCTGTAACTTTGACTTGGAAACCTCCTAAATATGATGGTGGATCAGAAATTATTAACTATGTCCTAGAAAGCCGGCTCATTGGAACTGAGAAGTTCCACAAAGTTACAAATGATAACTTGCTTAGCAGAAAATACACTGTTAAAGGCTTAAAAGAAGGTGATACCTATGAGTACCGTGTCAGTGCTGTCAATATTGTTGGGCAAGGCAAACCATCATTTTGCACCAAACCAATCACGTGCAAGGATGAGCTAGGTATGTGTCTGCTACAGTTTACACTTTGAAAACATGTACATTTATGGAGTTCCTGAGAGATATCCGTAAAAATGACTTGTTTTTTATGATTATAAACTTTAGCTCCCCCAACGCTTGACCTGGACTTCAGAGATAAGCTCATAGTTCGAGTTGGTGAAGCTTTTGCCCTCACTGGTCGCTATTCAGGCAAACCAAAGCCTAAGGTTAGTTGGTTCAAAGATGAAATGGATGTGCTAGAAGATGATCGCACTCATATAAAGACCACTCCGACGACACTTGCTCTGGAGAAGATCAAGGCGAAACGTTCTGACACTGGCAAATACTGTGTAGTTGTGGAGAACAGTACAGGCTCCAGGAAAGGGTTCTGCCAAGTTAATGTTGTTGGTAAGTAGTAGTTAGCAAGAATCACAGACTTGATGTTCTTTAAAAAATAGAGCTGGAAATAACATTTTTACTATGGTTTCTTTCTTTTGTTTTGTTTTGTTTTGTTTTGTTATGTTTTGTTTTATTTTTCTATAGATCGTCCTGGACCACCAGTAGGTCCTGTCAAATTTGATGACGTGACCAAAGATTACATGGTTATCTCCTGGAAGCCACCTTTAGATGATGGGGGAAGTGAAATTACCAATTATATTATTGAGAAGAAGGAGGTGGGTAAAGACGTTTGGATGCCTGTAACATCTGCCTGTGCTAAAACCACATGCAAAGTTCCTAAACTGCTTGAAGGAAAAGATTATATTTTCCGGATACATGCTGAGAATCTGTATGGATTAAGTGATCCTCTGGTGTCTGATTCAATGAAAGCCAAAGACCGTTTCAGTATGTATTATAATTCTTTTTGTTGATTCAATGCTTGTTATAGTGAATCGAAAGAAGTAAATTTCTAATTCGTTTTGCTTCTATTTGCCGTAGGGGTTCCTGATGCACCAGATCAGCCGATTGTTACAGAAGTCACCAAAGACTCTGCATTAGTAACTTGGAACAAGCCACATGATGGAGGAAAGCCCATCACAAACTACATCCTGGAAAAGAGGGAAACTATGTCTAAACGGTGGGCTAGAGTTACCAAAGAGCCTATCCACCCATACACTAAATTTAGGGTTCCTGACCTTCTAGAAGGATGTCAGTATGAATTCCGAGTTGCTGCAGAAAATGAAATTGGTATTGGAGATCCAAGCCCACCATCCAAACCAGTATTTGCAAGAGATCCAATTGGTATAGTATTGAAGCATTCATTCATTTTTCATGTTATCCAACTTTGTTTTAGCCATATTCTAACTTCTTTTTGTCTTTTTTCCTGCCTTCTACTATATAGCTAAACCAAGTCCACCTGTTAATCCTGAAGCAATAGATACAACATGTAATTCAGTTGATCTAACTTGGCAGCCACCACGTCATGATGGTGGGAGCAAGATACTGGGTTATATTGTTGAATACCAGAAAGTTGGAGATGAAGAGTGGAAAAGAGCCAATCACGCTCCTGAGTCATGTCCTGAAACTAAATATAAAGTCACTGGTCTTCGAGATGGTCAAACCTATAAATTCCGAGTGTTTGCAGTCAATGAAGCTGGTGAATCAGACCCAGCTAATGTTCCAGAGCCAGTTCTAGTAAAAGACAGACTTGGTGAGTAGAATATTTCCTTTTGCAATTACAAGGAAAATAGACATCTGATTGTTTATGTTTAATTGTAATATTCATTACAGAGTAAAATTTGAATGTACTATTCTCTTTATTCTAGAACCTCCTGACTTGATTCTTGATGCCAACATGGCAAGAGAACAACACATTAGAGTCGGTGATACTCTAAGACTTAGTGCTGTTATCAAAGGAGTGCCTTTCCCAAAAGTAACCTGGAAAAAAGGAGACAGAGAGGCTCCAACCAAGGCCCAAATTGATGTTACTCCAGTTGGTAGCAAGCTTGAAATTCGTAATGCTGCCCATGAAGATGGTGGAATTTATTCCTTAACAGTAGAGAATCCAGCTGGTTCAAAAACCGTCTCAGTGAAAGTACTTGTATTAGGTAAAAACTTAATACTTATGCCACTAAAGAAAAATTTTTGTACAATTTTGCTCTTTCTGGATTAAGTCACTTATATTACTATTATTTAATATTTTTCAGATAAACCCGGACCACCTAGAGATCTGGAAGTCAGTGAAATTAGGAAAGATTCTTGTTACCTTACTTGGAAGGAACCACTGGATGATGGTGGCTCTGTCATTACAAATTATGTGGTTGAGAGGAAAGATGTTGCCAGCGCGCAGTGGTCATCTCTTTCAGCTACATCAAAGAAAAAGAGTCATTTAGCTAAACATCTGAACGAAGGCAATCAGTACCTCTTCCGAGTGGCTGCCGAGAACCAGTATGGACGTGGTCCTTTTGTTGAAACACCTAAACCCATTAAAGCTCTCGATCCTCTCCGTGAGTTGCTTTGTCTAGATAAAGCAGTATTGTTTAACTGTCCTTGACAACATTTCTTGTTCATCCTAACTTCTTTTTTTCTTTTTTGTAAAGATCCACCAGGGCCACCCAAGGACCTACACCATGTAGATGTTGACAAGACTGAAGTCTCCCTTGTTTGGAACAAGCCAGATCGTGATGGTGGCTCTCCAATCACTGGATATTTGGTGGAATATCAAGAAGAAGGTGCTCAGGACTGGACTAAGTTCAAGACTGTGAAAAACTTAGAGTGTGTTGTTACTGGGTTACAACAAGGAAAGACCTATAGATTCCGTGTAAAAGCTGAAAATATTGTGGGTCTTGGTCTCCCTGACACAACTATCCCAATAGAATGTCAAGAAAAACTAGGTATTTTTTTATTTTGGAATTACTATTTTATTTCTTCTTTATTATGTAAAAATCAGAATCTAATTACCTCATGTTTATTTTCCAGTGCCTCCATCTGTGGAGCTAGATGTGAAATTAATTGAAGGGCTTGTGGTAAAAGCTGGAACCACAGTCAGATTCCCTGCTATCATCAGGGGTGTACCTGTTCCTACTGCGAAATGGACAACCGATGGAAGTGAGATTAAAACAGATGACCACTACACAGTTGAAACTGACAGCTACTCATCAGTACTTACCATTAAGAACTGCTTAAGGAAAGACACTGGGGAATATCAAATCACAGTTTCCAATGCAGCTGGTACCAAAACAGTACCTGTGCATCTCACTGTTCTTGATGTTCCCGGTCCACCAACCGGTCCTATTAATCTTCTGGATATTACCCCTGAATATATGACTATCTCATGGCAGCCACCTAAGGATGATGGAGGAAGCCCTGTGATAAATTATATTGTTGAGAAAAAAGATACAAGAAAAGACACGTGGGGTGTTGTCTCTTCAGGAAGCAGTAAGCTGAAGCTCAAAATCCCACATCTGCAAAAGGGCTATGAATATGTTTTCCGAGTTAGAGCAGAGAATAAGATGGGAGTTGGTCCTCCCCTTGACTCCATACCTACTGTTGCCAAACATAAGTTTAATCCTCCATCTCCTCCTGGTAAACCAGTGGTTACGGACATCACTGAAAATGCTGCAACGGTGTCATGGACCCTGCCAAAGTCTGATGGTGGCAGTCCAATAACTGGATACTATGTGGAACGTCGAGAAGTAAATGGCAAGTGGGTGAGGGTCAACAAAACACCTATCGCTGACCTGAAGTTCAGAGTGACTGGACTCTATGAGGGAAATACATATGAGTTTAGAGTTTTTGCTGAAAATCTTGCAGGACTAAGCAAACCATCTCCAAGTTCTGACCCAATAAAAGCTTGCCGGCCCATCAAACCACCTGGACCACCAATTAATCCTAAACTGAAAGACAAGAGCAGAGAAACGGCTGACCTGGTGTGGACAAAGCCCCTCAGTGATGGCGGTAGCCCCATTCTAGGATATGTAGTGGAATGTCAGAAACCTGGCACAGCACAGTGGGACAGGATTAACAAAGATGAGCTCATTAGACAGTGTGCCTTTAGGGTGCCTGGACTAATTGAAGGAAATGAGTACAGATTCCGTATAAAGGCAGCTAATATTGTGGGAGAGGGAGAACCAAGAGAACTTGCAGAATCCGTGATTGCAAAAGATATCCTTCATCCTCCAGAAGTAGAACTTGACGTTACTTGCCGTGACGTTATTACTGTGAGAGTGGGTCAAACTATCCGCATTCTTGCTCGAGTCAAAGGCAGACCTGAACCAGATATAACTTGGTCTAAGGAAGGCAAAGTATTAACCCGAGAAAAGCGGGTTGATCTAATTCGTGATCTACCTCGTGTTGAGTTGCAAATTAAAGAAGCTGTTAGAAGTGATCATGGCAAGTATATCATCTCAGCTAAGAACAGTAGTGGACATGCCCAAGGTTCAGCCATTGTTAATGTCCTTGACAGACCTGGGCCTTGCCAGAATTTGAAAGTTAGCAATGTAACCAAAGAGAACTGCACGCTTTCTTGGGAAAACCCACTTGATAATGGTGGTTCAGAAATAACAAATTTCATAGTAGAATATCGGAAACCAAACCAGAAAGGCTGGTCAATTGTTGCTTCAGATGTCACCAAGAGATTAATCAAAGCCAACCTTTTAGCTAACAACGAATACTATTTCCGAGTTTGTGCAGAGAATAAAGTAGGTGTTGGGCCAACCATTGAAACGAAAACTCCAATTCTGGCTATTAACCCTATTGACAGACCGGGTGAGCCTGAAAACCTTCATATTGCAGATAAAGGAAAGACGTTTGTGTATCTAAAGTGGCGGCGGCCTGATTATGATGGTGGCAGCCCTAATCTGTCATATCATGTTGAGAGAAGGCTGAAGGGCTCTGCTGACTGGGAAAGAGTGCATAAAGGAAGCATTAAAGAAACCCACTATATGGTTGACAAATGTGTTGAAAACCAAATTTATGAGTTCAGGGTGCAAACAAAGAATGAGGGTGGAGAAAGTGATTGGGTAAAGACAGAGGAAGTTGTTGTGAAGGAAGACTTACAGAAACCAGTGCTTGATCTGAAACTAAGTGGGGTGCTAACTGTCAAAGCAGGGGACACCATCAGACTCGAGGCAGGTGTTAGAGGCAAACCATTTCCAGAAGTTGCATGGACCAAGGACAAAGATGCTACAGATTTAACAAGATCACCCAGAGTCAAGATTGACACCGGTGCTGATTCATCTAAATTCTCTCTTAGCAAAGCAAGGCGAAGTGACAGTGGTAAATATGTTATTACAGCAACAAACACGGCTGGTAGTTTTGTGGCCTTTGCCACTGTCAATGTTTTGGATAAGCCTGGTCCAGTAAGAAATCTGAAAATTACTGATGTGTCCAGTGATAGGTGTGCTATTCGCTGGGATCCACCAGAAGATGATGGCGGCTGTGAAATCCAAAATTACATTCTAGAAAAATGTGAGAGCAAGCGAATGGTTTGGTCTACCTATTCTGCTACTATCTTGACACCTGGTACTACCGTGACACGTCTCATAGAAGGAAATGAATATATTTTCAGAGTCCGTGCAGAAAATAAAATAGGCACAGGGCCTCCAACAGAAAGTAAACCAATCATTGCAAAAACCAAATATGATAGACCTGGTCGCCCTGATGCCCCAGAAGTCACTAAAGTGAGCAAAGAAGAGATGACTGTGGTTTGGAACCCACCTGAATATGATGGTGGAAAGTCTATCACAGGATACTATTTGGAGAAAAAAGAAAAACATGCAGTACGGTGGGTCCCTGTAAACAAGAGTGCGATCCCTGAGAGACGTTTGAAAGTACAGAATCTCCTCCCCGGACACGAATACCAGTTCCGTGTCAAGGCAGAAAATGAAGTTGGCATTGGAGAACCAAGCTTACCATCAAGACCAGTGGTGGCAAAAGATCCCATAGGTGGGTTGCTTTTGTTTCTTTCTGATATTACACCAGCTCTTAAATTCAAGCACAGAGATATTAGATGACTTCATCATAATATCTAAACTTTATTTTAGCCAACATTTCCAAATAGACCTTTTACCAAATCATGTAAAATCTAAAAACAATGGTGGATTCTAATTTTTAAGAAGGACAATAAGGAGGACTCCATAATTGAGATATGGAATGACCCTTTTTATGTTTGAGGATTGACTATATAAACTTACAAATTAAAATATCGCTGGCAGTAAATGTGTGTTCATTTATTTTTATGTAATTGATTTGCAGAACCACCTGGCCCACCAACCAATCTAAAAGTGGTTGATACAACCAAACATTCTATAACTCTTGGATGGGGGAAACCAGTCTATGATGGTGGTGCACCGATAATCGGATATATTGTAGAAATGAGACCAAAAATAGCAGATGCATCACCTGATGAAGGCTGGAAAAGATGCAATGCTGCTGCACAACTTGTTCGCATGGAATTCACTGTTACCAGCTTGGATGAAAACCAGGAATATGAGTTCCGGGTGTGTGCTCAAAATCAAGTTGGCATTGGGCGCCCTGCAGAGCTAAAGGAAGCCATCAAACCTAAAGAAATCCTAGGTGAGGCCTCTTTTTTAGTTAGCACCAGATTCGTTCACATTTCATTTCTCCTGGGTTTTTCTCATGTTCTGAAAATGTTCTGAAACCTTAATGTCATTAATATTTGCAGAGCCTCCGGAGATTGATTTGGATGCCAGCATGAGAAAGCTGGTCATAGTGAGAGCAGGATGTCCTATCCGACTATTTGCAATAGTGAGAGGGCGACCAGCCCCCAAAGTCACCTGGCGAAAAGTGGGTATTGACAACGTGGTAAGAAGAGGACAAGTCGATCTGGTTGACACTATGGCCTTCCTGGTCATCCCCAATTCCACCCGTGATGACTCAGGGAAATATTCCTTAACACTAGTGAACCCGGCAGGAGAAAAGGCTGTGTTTGTGAATGTCAGAGTACTAGGTAGGTTACTAAAAAGTCTCCCTCTCACCTTTCAAAAACAAATTAGTTCAAAAGGACCCTGACAAGACATGTATATCTGATTCTCTGGTACTTTACAGATACTCCTGGACCCGTATCTAATTTAAAAGTTTCGGATGTCACAAAAACATCATGCCATGTGTCCTGGGGGCCTCCTGAAAATGATGGTGGTAGCCAAGTGACACATTATATTGTGGAGAAACGTGAGGCAGACAGAAAGACCTGGTCAACAGTCACCCCAGAAGTTAAGAAGACAAGCTACCATGTATCCAACCTTGTCCCTGGCAGCGAGTACTTCTTCAGAGTAACTGCCGTCAATGAGTATGGCCCTGGTGTCCCAGCAGATATCCCGAAACCAGTACTTGCATCAGATCCTCTAAGTAAGAAATCTCCTTTCTTCCTCCTCTTAACTTCAGTGCCCTATTTTAAGCAAGATGCCAGCAGCATTTTAATCCACTTCTGGAAGGGATTTAACTTGTAAAAACCCTAATCGTGCAATAAATATGTAATCCACTCAGAAAGGACTTTTATGACCTGCCTCATCTTGTACTTTTTTACTTTCAACATACTGAACTACAAGTTTCTTATACTTGGAGATAAATGATATATTAAAAGTGCGTGAACAAAGGGGGTTTGATTAAGTTACCTAGATAATTTTCTAAATTGTGTCTTCCTTGTAGGTGAGCCGGATCCTCCAAGAAAACTAGAAGTGACGGAAATGACAAAGAACAGTGCTACTTTAGCCTGGTTACCTCCTCTCCGTGATGGAGGTGCTAAAATCGATGGCTATATCATTAGCTATAGAGAAGAAGACCAGCCTGCAGATCGCTGGACAGAGTACTCAGTGGTGAAAGACCTCAGCCTTGTTGTCTCTGGTTTAAAGGAAGGAAAGAAATATAAATTTAGAGTAGCAGCCAGAAATGCTGTTGGAGTCAGCTTGCCAAGAGAAGCTGAAGGAGTATATGAAGCCAAAGAGCAACTGTGTAAGTAATCATTGCTTCATTTAGAGCATGTGGTAGAAGTTCATTAAAATTTTCTTTGGTTATGTAAACTTGTCCCTGAGGAGCGTAGTTCTGGAAATACATGAGACACACGAGTTTTTGAACACATGGACCCACAACACATAGTAAATAAACTAAACCATGACTCAAAGTGAACACATTCCTGAAAGACCTCTCATGAAGTGATACCTGTCCTTATGTACCTGCATCCAATATTTTCTATTTTATTCCATTTTATTTCGACTAGAAGGTGAACATTACTTTGAGCTCACTGTGGGTTGCAATGCACTACTTGAAAAATCTTCCCCACCAGAGAAAGTTTAACACCCCCTCCGCATTAATGTATTTCCCTTTTACTTTTAGTGCCACCAAAGATCCTCATGCCAGAGCAAATTACTATTAAAGCTGGGAAGAAACTGCGCATCGAAGCCCATGTGTATGGAAAGCCTCACCCCATCTGTAAATGGAAAAAAGGAGAAGATGAAGTTGTCACATCCAGCCACCTGGCAGTTCACAAAGCAGACAACTCTTCTGTTCTGATCATAAAAGATGTTACTAGGAAAGACAGTGGTTACTATAGCCTCACCGCAGAGAACAGTTCTGGAACAGCCACTCAGAAAATCAAAGTCATTGTCATGGGTAAGTTAAGTATAGGACAATGGTCTTCAAAGTGTGAAGATCGCAGAATTTTTTCCTATCAAATCCATGTTCTTACGTTTCTTCCCTCTTGGTTCACACAGATGCCCCTGGACCCCCTCAGCCTCCATTTGACATTTCTGATATCGACGCCGATGCTTGTTCCCTGTCATGGCACATCCCTCTGGAGGATGGAGGCAGTAACATCACCAATTATATCGTGGAGAAGTGTGATGTGAGCCGAGGGGACTGGGTCACGGCTCTAGCTTCAGTCACGAAAACGTCCTGCAGGGTTGGAAAGCTGATCCCAGGCCAGGAGTACATGTTCCGAGTCCGTGCTGAAAATCGATTTGGAATTTCAGAGCCTCTCACATCTCCAAAGATGCTTGCTAAGTTCCCATTTGGTATGTGCTTTTTGAGGAGGAAAAAATGTTTTCTTTCCACTCTGTTACTTAGAGCACAAACTGACATTTCCCTTATATTCATCTGCAGATGTGCCTAGTGAGCCAAAGAATGCACGAGTCACTAAAGTCAACAAAGACTGCATATTTGTCGCATGGGACAGACCAGACAGTGATGGAGGCAGCCCTATTACTGGTTACTTGATTGAACGCAAAGAAAGAAACAGTTTACTCTGGGTGAAAGCTAATGATGCTCTCGTCCGGTCAACTGAATATCCTTGTGCTGGCCTTGTTGAAGGTCTAGAGTATTCGTTCAGAATCTATGCCCTAAACAAAGCTGGATCCAGCCCTCCCAGCAAACCAACAGAATATGTGACTGCAAGAATGCCGGTTGGTAAGTT